>JAGTTH010005377.1:0-52226 GCA_022606485.1 Agraylea sexmaculata
AAACATTGAATGGTAATAAAATATTTTATTGGATTTTTACACCCGAGTAGGCTGTGAAAATTATAGGTATTTTACGGTCATGTCTGAATAACTCGATACCTACTAGAAGTAAAATACTCAGTTATTATTATAAAGATTGCATGTCGCATTTGAGTTATGTAGCTTTTTGTGTAACTTACAATAAAACGTTATCAGCTGGTTTAGATTTTATAGGGATTCCCTGATAATAAACCGTGTTACAAACTCCCATTTTTAGGTCCAATTTGGTATTACATTATTTACTAGTGCCTCTATTTCAATCAAAATCCACAAATAAAGCAACCCAAGGGCTTAAATCAAATTAAATCACACCACAAGTGTGATGATTTTAGGTTGAAATTAAATCAGTGATAATTTATCGTAGTTTAGAAGTGCTCTGGGTTATTATGAGTTATTTATAATTGATATAAATCTAATTAATATAAGATTTTGACGATTAAGATATTACGAAAAATTTATTGACACCTGAATCACAGAGAAAATTAATTATAGATCAGGTAACACAATTCTTGTAAAACTATTCTGTATTATTTATTGTTAAAGGATGTGTATGAATGCATATTTAAAAATATAACAATTCTCACGATTCTCTCATTGCGCTTGGATCCGATTATAACTGTAGATATTTCGTCGGGTCATGGCTCAAAAAATCAGATAATTTTTACGTTTAGTTATTTTATCGCATCAAATAATCGCCGACTTTCAAACTGTATATTATTGATTTATTTTATATATGGAAAAATTGTTTAGTATTGCCATATCATAGATTTGTATTAAAACCACGCAGTGCATTTATAAAAAATGTGCTGATGACCCTCAATGTAAAAAATTTAAACAACATAAAATGTTATTCCAGAAAACAATAGTACACATTTTTGGTGCATAATGTGTTGATAAATAAAGTACAAGTTCTGATTACACTTGCGTCACAATATATAATTTGCATGTGCAGATAGTGACCAAGTATAATTATTAATTGAATGTTGTAGAAGGAGAGAGAAGTCCATATTTGGTAAGACTCGCTTATATCATACGAATACCGATTCTATATTGAAGAGAACCGGTCTTGAACGACTCTTAATAATATTATTATAAGACCTGTCTGTCTGTCCATATGTCTGGATTTTTATCATACTTTACTCGTTATTTAATAATAAAAAATATGCTCCATAATAAGGCGTTGATAAAGTTATACTGTTACCAAACACCACATATTTAATTATTGACAGCATTAAAATGCATAAATAACATTATTAATAAAAAAAAAGAATTACATGACAACACTTTCGCGTTGCCGATAAATTTGAATAAAGAACATTCCCCCACGCGCTCTCGTTTATTCGAGACAAGTATTAATTACACATTTTATCTGATTTGAATGAAATCTCCACACATTGTCATGATAATTTCAGATGTTCAATCTGGTTTACAGTGTGATGCAAATCAGGGTTGTGGGAATATTATCATGCAACAAGAACTAATAAAACAATGGATATATGTAATAATATTATCCAACAATGCGAATTCACCAGGAAAATCATACACAATCGACACTTTCTCGTTGTATAAAAAATCACACACTCATTTAAATGCTGAATTAATTTGTTTGCTTTAAAAATGAGGGGTAACCCTCGCAATACAGTAACTTCTTTGATGTGACTGAGGGGAAGAGACGTAAGTTTATGTATGTATGTATTAATAAAAAGTACTCGTTTACAATTTAAAACCGAGGCACGTATCTCATACTATTCGAAGACGCGCCTTGTAATATTTTATAATAATTTTATTAAGTAAATATCTGGATTCTATCCTAAGAAAACTTGTAATCGAATTACTCATAAATAAGAACCAGGAAATAATGGAAATGTCATGGATTATGTGTTGCCATGTAGAAAATGCGTAGGTAGAGCTAATTCTTGAGGAAAAGTTGATTATTAACAATTATATTATTCGATACCTCTTTAATTCATCTTTGTGATAAATCGTCGTAATTTATTTTATGATATGTTATACCTACTGAATCTTTAGCAGAGTGAGGATATTTTCATTAGTGAAAATATATCCTCCCCGTTTCTACATCTATACTATCCAGGAAATCAAAGTAAATTAAGATCATGAAGATAGATCGGGATTTTATTAATATTACTCCCAATTTTCCAGTCGTTGTGTGCATTTTTTACTCCGAATTTAATTTATGAATGACCTGCTCGGTGTTGCCAGGTATGCTTAATTGAGATTATTTATAAATATATAATTTTTTTTACATTAAAATGTATTATTTTTTAATATCGCAGTAAGAATATAGTTTCACTGGTAACATTATGTCATCATATCTTTAGTTTTTTTTAAATTCACAAGTTATAACCCTGACTAATCTACCGATTAAAATTTATTCTCACTACTACTACACATTCACTGTATGTATATAAAAATATGTCCGAATGATTAATTATCACGTGTTTTATTCGATTGTAGAGTAATAAATATAATGTTTCCAGTCCCTGTACTTCCACACAGTACCGAGTAAAGTTTCAGGAACGGTCTTGATTTGTTGTTATAATTAAAAGAGAGGTCATCTGGTCTCATGTACTGTAATATTATTACAATACTAACCATGTGCTCGACCCACAAATCCAAATATGGCTACACATTTGCAATACAGCTAACTTGTGTGATTCATTATTTTGCAAAATCAAACGGCCATTTCAGGATATATGTCTGGCTGGTCATTTAGTTAAAAGTATGTCCACTACTAATTATATTGTGGAACTACAACGTAACGCGATATCAAAGACTAAAAGCTAATGTATTGTCAAACATTAAACAATGTAGGTACACATTATTTATTAGTTTTGGGTCAACTGGCGTCCTTATGAAATTGTATGGTGATTGTTAAAATAACACGGCTCGTTTAAATGATGACACTCTGTTTTCCACATGCTAAAAGTGTCATTAGTCACGGCCATTTCTTGCATATATTTGTTGTATTGTTTTATATAACAGTTAAATTATTATAGTTAACTTACTGTGCCTTCTGTGATCTTCATGCCTTCTTTTTGAAATGGAAGCGTTTTTTTATGAACTAGGATAAAACTATGTTTGGTTTTTCGAAAATGATTATAGTCTATTTGCTGTTACCAGGGACAAACAAAACAACTATCCATACTAAGGCACTATTTAATTTTACTTATAAACATAATTGGACTTAGTTAAACGGTAAATCACAGTCCTGGAACTTTGGTTACTTTTATTTAGGTTAGTCTTAAATAAGTTAGTTTTTATTGTCTCTGTTTACAGCGAATGTACTAAAGTAACTGCTGATATATAATTTCTCGGTGGTATTGACGGGAACGCATATTTTTAAAATCCACAAGTACCATAGACTAACAGTGATATTCAGTCAAGTGACTGAATATAACTGTTAGACTTGAGTCAAAGTGAGGAATCCCAGCTGTCACTGTCAAATTCAAGTATTCCAGCTGTCACATTGGGAATGACAGCTGGAATTCTTCACTTTGACAGATCTTTTACTCAAGTAAGAGTGACAAAACCATAGACACTATCATGTATGCATTTTACTGAATACCGCTGTAACAGTCTAACCATCGACTAATTCATTATTTTTATTTTCAAATAGGACAGGTTAGATCATTAAAAAAACTACCCTACAGTTAATTTGATGGGTGTGTAGAGTAAATGTCACACTTGCTTAACATGCTCAGTTGCGAAATTACTCTCTCGAGGCCTTAATTGGTCAAACTGCAAATATTTTTGTATTGAAGAGTGGTTATGTACACTCTTGCGGTACACAAGCTCTAGAATAATATTTGTTTCTCATGGTTGTAGAGCAAATCTCAAACTTATACATTTACCAACTGTAGAACAAACATTGTATGAAACAACTCGTGTTGTGTCAAATGCAGGAAAACCGCGTGAGTTTTCTCTTAAATTTGCACATCCACTTTGACAAATATTTTCCTCTTCATCTCGAACAGGTAAAATGTTTTAGCAATATTTATACTGGTTTATAATAACAAATGACCTCGAGTTTGTGCACCGACATGGCGTATTTTAGTGATGACGTAATCTCATCGTCTTTCCCTCCCATTTTCGAAACACACTCTCACACTTTTTGCAAGCATGATCTTACACAAATTATATCCCACGCTTTTTTTTTTAAATAATTAAATAAATATATAGGTGTTGCATATTATTATTTGTAGTCGACGAAATGAGATATATTTTTTAAATTCAAAGTCCATACACTTTATTATAACCACAGGCGCAATCGAAGTTCTTTATAAGATGAATCTGTAGTAACAGTGAGAATATATTTTGACTAGTGGAAGGGTTTTCATTTAATCATTATAATGATGGCTTGTAAAAAGTGCTAGAACTATATGGTGATAATAATGAAAAATCGATATTAGTACGCCATACAACTGGATATTTAAATATGAATATGGTGGACTAAGTAGATGAGTTTGACAGAATTCACATTCACATTTGTCTCAATCAGATTTGGTCCGCCATCTTGTATCGGCGGTATCGAGTTCTTCTTGCAATCTACTATTTCTAAAAACCTCTCGTTTAATACCTTCAATCATACTGTATCTAATCTTCTTTGATAATAATATTAATTTTTATGTATGCATGTATAAAATATGAAAAATTCCTTTTAAATATGCATTTGTACATATACTTTAACAATGACACAACAAAGTTTTATGTGGAATTCCGTTATTTTATTATACAAACTATGAGCTCACTCAGACTCGTCTACTTAGTCTTCCATCTTGATATTTATGCATGCAGTTTTATGGCCTTCTAATACATATATCGCTTTTTATTAAATGTGTACGAAGACGCCATCTTTATAGTTCTTCTTGACCTCTCAATGACGATTCTCCACTTTGTTTCTCAGAATGATCGGTCATCTCATTGTATTCGTTTCTTAGAACCTCATTTTGGAGCATCAATCTGTAAAATCGTTGATAATTTGTATAAAATTAGACGAACGATGGCCCAACATTAAGTTTGTCAACGCAACATCGAAAATAGCCCGACTTTACTAAAGATTGATTGATGTCATATCTCGTTAAAATATCGGCCGCTTCACCTGAATATTGCGATTTAAATAATAACTGTAAAGACGTGAACTCAAAAAGCGTGAAGCACTTTATAATAAAATATGAATGTTTATTGTGTGTATACGAATCAGACCTCAAACAATGTCCTCCTTGGCTATAAATTCGCGATATATCTGAGATCAACAGACCGTTCACATTCCACTTATGAATATAATTGTCTCATTTTGTATAAATATCAAGCGAATACCGTGCCACATAGTTTCAGTCTTCTTCAGTTACTTGTCGTCTGAACAACATTCTTGCAATAATCATGAAACGAGCAATGGTGAGCGAAGATTCAATAAGATTTATCACCTCATTGTTTCTATAAATATACTTTACTATTTGCACGACCTTAAAATGACACTGATTCCACAAACTATTACATATTAGATTGAGCCATTTTTTACTATTTGTTAATAAAGCAAATGTCAACATAAGAAACGTGCAGAGGCGAACAATATTTTGATATTATAGTGACTAATCACGGTCATAAGGCTTGGGATTCCTAGACGTGCGTTCCCGTAAACGTACACCGTAATATAGTTGCTTTGCTGTACTTTAGATCGGTTTTTTGTTAATTAGTGCCTCGCCCGAAGCTCAGACGAGGCATTAACTAACAAAAAACTGATCACAAGTGTAGCTGAGTAACTCTATTATCGTATTTACGGCAACGTGTGCCTTGGAATCCATTACGTTAGTGGGTAATATGTTTTTCTAATCACCAAACGCAGGATTCGAACCTGTGTCTTCTCATTTGAGCTGCTCTACCTCTAAGAAAACATTACTATTAATTAGTCATTTGTAAACATTTGCTCTATGAATATATATAAAAAAACCAACTTAATAGCTCAGGAGAAAAGACGCGTGGCTACAAATACTGTGTTTCAAATCCTAGTCAAGTAAAAAAAAAATATTTGATCGGTTATTACGACTGAGAGATCGGGAATAATATTAATAAAATCCCAATCGATCGTCTCGATCCAGGTTTACTCTGATTTTATTGTAAGGATAAATACTGATTATTAAGTCGGTGACCTGTGTAACTAGTAATAGTTAAGATCACCGACAGACACTGAATGAACACATGTGTAAAAATCCTCACAAAGAACCCCTCGAAAAATAGAAAGAGCATAATTTTCATTATAATGTCAATTTCTTCTTCAAAATTGTACGTTTGTTGTGAATTTGTTGATATTGATTTAAATCTTCATGACCAACTTGTTGATGCAAATTATTCCACTGTGCGATACGCGCTAATTATTATAATATTTAGGTGTTTTATTACTCTTTGTTTCTTATTTTGTTAAGCAAATGTCAATCTTTAAACATGCTCAAAGGCAAGACAACTTACAAATGCCCATGATTGGTTATAAAGAAAAACTATACTATCATAATATTATGTTAACCGTTTGTAGTAAGTTATTTCGTCTCTACGCATGTTTGAAGTTTGAAATTTGAGTATATGGCTGTCTTATTTAAATGATAAATTCCTATGACATTGAACAGATAGTTTGTTATTGTAAATGAATAGTTATTAATGATAGTCTAGGTTTGTTTTATAGGCGTGGCTTAGTGTTATCAGCTGTTCTCACAACTGGTTTGTAACACCAGGTGATTCCTTCTTCTACCTTACTTGTCCTACTTTACGCCAGCTGCTTTCCCCAATATTTTTTATATCGCCGTCATTAATTTTGAACAGGCATTTGACGGAGAGAGGATTACACTCCTAAATTTATTTATAATATATTTTTACCTCGTAAAGCGGTTCTTATCAGAGTTCTTTAGAATTGTTATCGCTTGTAAGTTAATCACTTTATGACTTTACCTCTACCATTCGTTTTATCAAATACATAAGTCATAACCGATTTACGAATGTTCTAATAAAATGTGTGTATCATCACGAAAAAATTGGAAATTAATATGTTTATTCAGCCAAGAAACGTAGATAGTGATTATCATTGTGCGATAAGCATCATTGATACAGGTGAAATTAATATTGCTATCAGTTTGTTGGAGAATTTCGAAACAAACAGAACGTACTATTTTAGGCATGACGTATCAACAGAAGGTTTAATTAAATTACGAGAATGCACTTTATGATTGTGTGTTATTTATTGTCTATTTTTATTTTCAGATCAACAGCAAATACAGCGAAGAACTCGCCCAGGAATGCTTAGAATGGATCCAGAAAATCACCGGCGAACCAGCCAACCTTTCCGGCGATATGGATAATTTCTATGAAGTACTTAAAGACGGCACACTGCTTTGCAAGTAAATATTTTTCATATTAAAAAGATATCCAGATATGAACTCAGGGATCGCTCAACTACAAATAAAAATGATATCTTAATAGATCGTCTTGAAACAGGTTTAACCTATTTTTTCTGTGTTGTAAAATAAATATTGAAGGTATTATTCGTCGGGCAAATCACCCATATTGGTCAAACTGTGCATCTGTAATAACGTAATAAGTTATTGATAGTGAAATTGGTTCTTTAACAATTTTATATGATACATATCGTCATTGCTATGTCAAATATATACATACTAAATTATTACTTAAAATATAATTCTTTATTTCAATGACAGGAAAAATGTTTTAACGAAATTTTTGGGGAATCTGACTAGATTCTAGTTAGACTAGATTTCCTTGAATTCGTTTTTCTCCATTAACTAATTAATTAAGCGTATTTTACTTTAGCAATGACGATAAATACAGTGTAAAAAATAACTATTTAAATAATCCATCATATACCTACATACAACACTAATATAGTTTTGTTCATTTCAGAAGAATAATCAGGAAATAAATAAAAACAAATGATATTTTTATTATTAATTTCAGGCTTGTGAATACTCTTCAAGCTGGATCTGTGAAGAAAATAAATGAATCTAAAATGGCATTCAAGTGTATGGAAAATATCAATGCCTTTTTGGAGAGTGCAAAGGTAATGGGAGTTCCAGCTCAAGAAACTTTCCAAACCGTTGATTTGTGGGAGAGGCAAAACCTCAACTCTGTTGTAATCTGTCTCCAATCCCTCGGCAGAAAGGTGGGTTTTTATTAAATATTCATAGATAAAATATAAACTCAAAATATGTATATTCAATTTACAGGCAGGAAACTATGGCAAGCCTTCGATCGGTCCTAAAGAAGCCGACAAGAATGTCAGACAGTTTTCCGAAGAACAAATGCGCGCCGGTCAAGGTGTGATCAGTTTACAATATGGATCCAATAAGGGTGCCAACCAAAGCGGCATCAACTTCGGAAATACAAGACACATGTAAACAATACAACTGCATCAATTACTTAATTATAGTTTTAATCCCGTTTACATTTTGAGATCTAACATTTTAAATTATGAAGAATGTATTTTTATATTTTGCTTTCCATAATGAGCATGATGAATATAAACTTTGTTCTTTTTTGCATAATTTGCTTTTAGATTATTACTAAAAAAAAAAACAAACCAGAGATTTGGTGGTCACAGTAATATTTTAGCGAGCTTCTCAATCCATTTTACCATAATTTATTATAACTCTGTGCCAATTGCATTACAGAATGCATTCCATGTCAATGTTAGTTGTTAAGTTTATAAGATAAAGTTTTAGGATGTACAAAGTTTTTTTTTTCTAATGAATTTCACTTTTATTTATATTACAATGTGAACTTACTACTTGTGAACAATAAAGTTTGGTGCTAAAATACATGTGAATCAAAATTACCCACAACTTTGGAGACCAACAGTGTGATCTTATTCTGCCTCTAATATACTATTGTAAAATTCAAAAATATATGTATTTATCTCTATAGTAGTTGAAAAGATATATTCAAGTTGATTGTTTTTAAATTTCACCATATTTTGTCAATAGTATGCTACCTATATTTTGAAATAAATATATATTTTAAAATAAAATCTGTTTTTATTTATACCTTAGATATCTCCTATAATCATTATAAACCATTATGATCGATAGATTATTTTTATCTTTTGAATAGGGTTAAATATTTAAAATTAAACAAGTAATAACACTATAGTAACATTTATTTGCGAGACTAAATATATATAAAAAGTAATTATTTATTGAATGGATAATATGACATACCGGAATTATGCTTAAATTTATATGTGTAGCGGGAAGGTGTATTTTTGACAATTTTAATCATGTTAATAACTTCTTTTCGGTATGCGGGTGGTAATATTTCCTCATGCAACGTACAAGGCACCGGTTCTGGTGGATTTACTTTACATATCATTTTCGAGATAACATCAACATCTCTACCCATAATTTCACTGATGTACTTCACTTTGTCTACACTACTGTCGAATTTGATCAAAAAATTGTCAGATTGTTTGTGGACAAGGCCATGCGCTCTAATTTTGACCTGTGATGGTCCTCCTCCGATATTTTCAATAGCTCTAATGAACCCGTTTTGATCAATTATTGTTTCAGCGGCACGTTTAATTGCCTTGGCCGTTTCCGCCTGAAAGAGTTAATAAGTATTTTATAAATCTGTGTGAGAGCAAAGTGACATAACCTAAATAATATATATTATTTACCTTTGGGATATTTTTGACAAGCATGACTAGTTCATAGGTCGGCATTGTTAATGTAATCGATTTTAATATACAGACAAGGGATTTCAATGTACACTTATATAATTTTCAATAAAAATCGAAGAAAATCCTCACTACCATACTTTTTTGACAGTTCAACCCACTCAATGTTGCCATTCCTAATGAATGTTTGATGATATATGTATGAATTTAATGTTATTTCGACTAATAAAACCATTCACATAATTAGTTCTCGTATAATGAATGTAAATACATATTGATTTAATAAAATTAATTCTCTAGCTATAGATATATACAAAATAGGTATATTAGTGATGGCAACATTGGACTGTGAAGGAAAACTTGAGATTTGAAATAGGAAAGTATTGAAGGATGGAGTCGAAGCAGGAAGGAAGTCAACAAGCAGAGGAGGAGCCAGACAGGGGTCGTCAAGAGGCGGGGCCAGCCAGGAGTCGTCAAGAGGAGGAGTCAGGCAGGGGTCGTCAAGAGGCGGGGCCAGCCAGGAGTCGTCAAGAGGAGGAGTCAGGCAGGGGTCGTCAAGAGGCGGGGCCAGCCAGGAGTCGTCAAGAGGAGGAGTCAGGCAGGGGTCGTCAAGTGGTGATGCCAAGCAAGGACTACCAAGAGGCGGCCAAGTGTCTGAAGGACTGCAATGCTAAAGTGTCCAAGATGATGGATGATGCACTCTTGATGCAGAGTATGTACATTGACAATCTATTTGTAGAATATTATACATTTACCAGTTTTCTTGTGTCTTGTATTCAATATTAATAGTATTAATGCTACAGTGGAGGCGTCTACTTTGATGGTCGACATGGCCTCCACCATAGATATTCTCATCTTCAAGCACTTGGACGGAAAAGATCTCGATATCGTGACCGAGATTATGCTGCAGAATTCATCCATCGAAGACAAACCCCCTGAAAATTAATCATCATCATTCACCAATAAAAAAACAAGTCGATTCTTTTTGTTATTTTATTTCAAGTCATAAAGAGATCACTGTCACTTCTGACCATGTTTTCAACACATGATAGATTCAATATTACAAAATACTTATTATATACAATGGGCTAGCAAATATAACCATATTTACAATATTCCTAATTAAAATTTATTGCTTTCTGATTTCACAACATCTAAGATAATATTTTTCCTAAAACAACTAAATATTGATGTAAATTATGCAAAAATATAAAGGAATAAGGAATGGTCGACAGCGTATGTTCTCTTAAAAATAATAATAACTTTATGAATGACACAAAACTGCACTGCAGATATAAACTTAGCGATGAGAAAAAATACGATTGTAATTTCAGTTACTGAATATGGACATATTTTGCTGTCGCCATCTAACAACACATGATAGAATATAAACTAATGAATTAAATTAACGAGTGAAAAGACGAAATTAAAAATGTATGTAGATCAGTTCGAGGAAGTTGAGCTGTGGGTGATGCGCGGAGGGAGACAGAAGTGATATCTTGGATCGGTGTGATGCAGAAGAGGTGCTCTGGCGCGGACTCCCAAGGTGCTGGGACGCTGTGTCGACTCCGGCGATAGCATCAAGCATAACAAAGAGTGCTGCGGAAATTATTATAATAAATAAAAATGATCATAAAACATTTATTTAACAGTGACTCACTTCTTGGGGATATTCATCTTTAAAACCTTTAGGGAAGTGATGTTCCCTGATGGCTCTTAAAGTAACAATTCTCTCCATTTCTGTTCCGAATGGAATTAAAAGTTCTGCTAAAACTAAGCCTAGAGACCAAATGTCCACTTTATACCCATGAGGTTCACTTCGAAGTTGCTCAGGTGACATGTATAAATGAGTTCCTACAAAATTATCATAAATTATTTTACTTAATAAAGAATAGAAAAATTTGTTGTACATACCAACTAATTGCGTATGCCTTTCATTTCCAATTTCAGTGGAAACTCCCAAAATAGGACTTCTTGCTTGATCTCCGTTGATGGCTCCTGTCAATGGATCAGTCATTGTGGTTACAAGACCGAAGTCTCCTATTTTTATTCTACCATCAGTAGAAAAGAATATGTTGCTCGGTTTCAAATCACGATGAATTAAACCTTGCAAATGAACATATTCAACAGCATTGACTATCTGCTCGAAAATACTCACAACCTGTTGATTTAAAAATAATGTAGTGAATACAGTTTGTATTCAATATGAAAAATAATAATAACCTCTTTTTTTCGTATTTCAGGATCAATATTTTGCTGTAACCAGTCTTTCAGGCTTTCTTCCTTACATAGTTGCATTTGGATGTAGAGATAGATTTTTCCAATAGACACTAAAGGATACGGACTTTCGACGGAAGATGACGGTAAGTCCAAAGACAAGTTCCTGCGATGATGTTTTTTGAGTTTTTTCACCGCCGGAGATTCGTTAATGTGCACAACCTCTGCACAATTTTTATTTTTCGATGATTTTTCACTGGTGTCATTTTCAAATACACTATCGGATATTGATATTATACTTTCGCTTCTGTTGTGTTTCACACTATCGATGATTTCATCAGGGTTGTTACAGAATACAATAAAAGAGTCATCATCCTCCTCATTATTTTCCAAAGACTCCTTTAAATGCTGATCGTTAGATTCTTTAGAGTTAGAATCGTCTTGGCTGGTTGATGTTTCCTTATCATCGCTGTCTTTTTCAAAGACAATACTGATGGAATCGTTCATACTGTAGGATCTTTGCCTGTTATCGAGATGTCTTATTTTCAACTTGTGTTTATCAAATGGTGGTTCATTATGGCTCGCATGCGACAGAGAATTAATATTTTGTACAACTGATGAACTCACTTGCGATTTTGCATTTGTACCAATTTTCGAATATGTATCGGTGAAATCTATCTGAGTCTTAAACTCCCTTAAATTGACAAAAAATAATTATCAATTGAATCTTTATTAAAAAATAGATCTAAAACAAAATTATTACTTTTCCAATGGGTCTTCCCATCCCAGAGGAGGTTCCTCAAGCCATGCATTAAAATACCTGACAATATTTTTATGGTCAAGTTTTGCCAAAGCTCTGACTTCTCTCAGAACTTTATCACGTTTCTTACGTCTAAAATAATCATATAATATTATTAAACGCATTGTGTATTTATAAAATAGAAAATGATATCAACCTATTTGGAAGTGTTATTCTTTTGACAGCATAACTGCAATCGTCAATTTTATTTTTAGCCTCAAAAACAATTCCAAATCCACCACGACCCAGGCATTTAATTGGCGTAAAGTCAGTTAAATATCTACTGGAAAATGGGGAGTTGGAGCTCGTACTAGATTCGGAGAGTTGTGAGGATGAAAAGTCATTATGATGTGTAATATTTACAGGCATAATTGAATGGTTCATTGTGTGGAAACTCAATCTGTGAATATCCGGAGATTCCTGCATTTGCATCTACAATATAAATAAAATATTTATTTGAAATTCAATCAGATATAATTAATTAATCAATACCTGATCGACGAGTATTTTATTATTTTTTATCAATTGACGGATTCCAGAGAAATGGTAAATGGCTATTCCGATAAGTAATGTGAGCATAACTTCAATTCTAAAAGTTTCTCTAATTATTTTATCAATAGATTATTATCAGGGTAATTCAAAGACTTACGGAGATTTCCTAATATAATCGACCACCATTTTCATGTAAAGCCACACAGATTTTTTATCCTCAAAATCAATACCTTTGATCCATTTACGTTGATCATTTAATCCATGTTTTTTATCACAAGTTGAACTATCCACGTGTTTACCACCGTACAAATAATAACCGAAACCTGTTGAATAATTATTCCGATTCAAGAAAAGTTTTTTTATTTCGCATTGATTTATAAATACCATTCATGTATTCGGATCCGTAGAGGACGGAAAGACCGCTGGCCATTTCATATTTTTTATCATCTATATTGATTAATGCAGTATCGCTCTCGGATAAATGCCATGCTGGTGGTATTTTTGCAGGTAAAGGTTTCCAGGGAACAACAACATTGGGTCGACTGTCGGTTATCAAATTAGTAGGAGGACGGTTATTAGTTTGTGATTCAACAAGCGCCTGCATTTGGACAGACTCTTGAATGTATAACTGAAAGTTATAAACACATATTAATTTAATTATCATTTAATTTAAGGTTATTATCATACCTGTCGGTTGTACATTGCAATATAAACGGAAGGTGTTATTGAATTAGGCCTCGATGTTTTAGCATTAGGGACAAAGTTTTCAATGTTGGGTAATTCAGCTGCACCAAACATGTCGATGCTCTGTAACTGCTCACCGTTTGAATTCCATGCATTGACGATTGGAGTGTTGAGCTGAAATTTCAAATATGATTAAGTACACGTAAACAAAAAAATTGTTAATGAACAAATTTAATTGAAACCTTGTGTTGCCAAAGAATATTTTTTGGAGAATTTTTCATAACTGCGCAAATTAAGCCTTCAGAAACGACAACTTTGAAAGAGATATCGGATATTTTATTGTGTACTGCATTTTGTAATCGACATCCTTCCACGGGTCGAAGTGTTAATTCATGTTGTCCCACACTAAAGTTCCATCTGAAAAATATATATACAATTTATTTTGTGAAAACCTATAATGCTTAAACAGTGTATTCTGTTTTTCGACAAAACTGTGTTGTAAAACAGAATTCATTGTCTCACTTTTCAAGTCCAGATCTTGGGTCGAGGGCTCTGACAGTTTGAGTTATTCGACGAACGATTATAAGTTCCCCCGGTTCTTCGATGTGTCCCGCTATGCCTCCGGGGACATGAACGGTATTATTCACACATCCGTTTATCGAACACTCATAAATAAGTTTACCAGTTTTTGACGACAAACCAACTGTCGCTGTTTCTTTTCCTCCTAAAATATCAAATTGGTCACAATAAAAATAAACACTTTGGTTTGAAAATCTTTATGTAAAAATAATTTACCCGCTATAATTACATCTTCGGAGTATTTATAAGAAGACGATAGGAGTTGTTCAGTGGTCCAAGGCAACACTTCTAAATGATCCCCTGTAAACCTGTAGAGCGACCCTCCAAGAGATGGTATCAGCTTTGATAGATGGCCCGTGTTTGTGAGCTGAGAAGGAAAATTAGATAAATGATTGATGTCGCTTGTGAGTATTACGAGTGGCTGTACATACTTCCAGTCCGTCGATGTTGTTGGAGAGGAGAGCGTCTCCGACCTGGACAGTCCATTGCTGCGATCCGTCTGCAGTACTCAGTGCTGTAACATGGCCGTCCAGTGTACTCACAAACACGAGACTAAATTATAACAATAGCGTTATTATAATGTTGTGTATTTTGTATTTGATTATATTATAAGTTACCTTTCACTGGGACTAGAGTCTGTGGCCAGGTGCGGTGGGCAGTACGAGATCTGCTGCTGACTGTGGGCGGCATCTATGAGCAGCAGCAGGAAGGAGGTCCACGCCGCTAGTGTTAACCCTGCTCTGACCAACATGGAAGATGGAAGATGGAGAGACTCTCTGCGTGCTTCAGGTGCTTCAGGTACTTCAGCCGCTTCAGCCGCTTCAGCCTCACCATTGATTATAGTTATGGTCCAAGATTACTTCTGTTACTAAATGATTTCTCCTATAAGCTCGAGTGCAAAGCCGACACAAAACACTAAACAGTACACACTAATTTTGACGTTTGGCTGACAGGTGTCAGTGGAGGGGAGCCAACCTTGCAGTTCACATTCTAAGCGCACCGGCCATACATATTAGTACTGCACTGGCGCTTGGAATGTGAAATATCCAACTACTGACTCACCTAACGTGACGTCACATTATAAAAGCCTTGCGTCACATCAAATATTTTGTTGATATAATGTTTTAATGCACCTCTAAATTATTTAAACTAATTTAATGAAATCATTTTTGTACTTAATTAATTGAAAGTGTCCACCGAATTCAATTTATTGCTGAGAAATCATTGTTTAAAATTCAATTAGTCTTACACTGAACACTTTTATTTGTGTTTTTTATTCAGATTTTTATATAAATATGAATTCAAAAATTTTAAAATATTTTTTTCAGTTCATATATTAATGAATGATAATTTGACAGCCTTAAAATTAACGTAAACGTCAAATATCTTTTGGGGGTCAAAAGTTTCAAATGATAAGCTTCATTTGATATCACTGATACAGATACAATGGCTGAAAGAATGTAAGTATTAATAAAAATCATTTCTCTTGAAGAAAAAATGCATATCAGAATCTCATTAGAATATGTAAAATTGAAAAAATCTTGTCACAGCGATGACAGTATGTTTTTTTTATTATTAATATTTGATCTAATTGATTGATACTTTTAATTGTCATATACTTGCCATTCTCTTAATTTCAGATTAGTTGAAGTATGCGTGGATAATATAACATCTGCTCAAAATGCTGTAAGTGGAGGTGCTGGAAGATTAGAATTGTGTAGTTTATTAAAAGATGGTGGCCTAACTCCATATGATGATTTTGTTATCGAAGTGAAACAAAAGGTTATAATTAATTTCTATAATAAATATGTATTTACAAAATTATTTAATTTAAATACTTTATTTTAGTTTCCTACAATACCAGTTTATGCCATGATAAGGTGCAATCCAGCAACTGAATTTTACTACTCAGATTTTGATATTCAGACTATGAAAAGTCAAATTGATGTTTTAAAAAAGCTGAAAGTGCAAGGATTTGTTTTTGGAGCGTTAGATGCCATTGGAATGATAAATATTGAACAGTGCAAGCAGATTGTTAAAGCTGCCGCACCTCTTCCTGTTACTTTTCACAGAGCATTTGATGTTGCAACCGGAGAGCCTTTGGAAGATTTAGAAAAGATCATCTCACTTGGATTTGAAAGAATTCTAACTAGCGGCAAAAGAGATTCTGCTGGATCCGATGAAGCTTGTGCATTGTTAAGTCAATTGTTATCCGAAGCCAAAGACCGCATCAAGATTATGCCAGGTGCCGGAATCAACTTAAGCAATATAAAGAAAATCATCGCCTTAAGACCACAGGAAATTCACGGATCATTCCAATGTTCTAAATATGTTCCTGTGGACGGTGAATACTGCACTAGTAAGGAGATTGTGTCTCAAATAGTTTCATTGTGCAATGCATAATAAATAACAGTGATATTCATTTAAATATTTTTTATTTTGTGAAAAAGTGTTTATTTTTTTTTTACAATATTTACATTGAACTTTACATTATGGTGTGTTTCTACTTGTTGACTCGCAATTTATACTAAATTTTGCACCTCTCTTTTTTTATAATTGAAATATATTTAATATACTTTTAGAGAGTCAATTTTTCATGCCGGCAGTGATTTATTAACCTGTAAGTGGATATGTGTTTTTCTAATGAACTTTATATACATCAATTATAAATTTACATATGAATGATTAAGACTTTTTCATTACCAAGTATTTATTTTTCATTTCATTATCTAAAAACCTAGTTAAAATCTCACTTTTAGAAAATTCTAAGGCTGGGAGTGGCTTTTTTTTGGAAGAATTTATAATGTTTACACTATGACTGAATGTCTGTTGGTTTTGATGTCAGGTGTATATTTTTCTAAACGTTTTGGATCCGTATTTAAAGCACTGTAATCGACAGGAAATGGTTCTCTTGATAAAGGTCCTCTCGGTGGAACTATCAACCACTGTCCTGGTCCATTTGGATTTTTACCACACAGCCAGTTGCAGTAGCAGCGTTTGTAAAGCTCATAGTCTAATACTAGTTGACCATTCTGAAAAAATAAAAATTAACACATGTGATTAAAGTAAATTATTTATAATAAATAGTACACTTACACTAGTCAATGAATTAAAAGCAGCATCCATTATTTCATCACATCTGCTGTTGCTGAGTCCGACTACTGACATGTAGAATGACTTCATTTCTTGCTTGCTGATTTTCCCAGATCCTAAAATAATATTGTGGTAATTAAAAAATAATATTTATTTATTAATATAAAAGGATGAATATTATATAAAAGATAAGACAAGGTAGGTATCTTAAACACACTCTTGTTTATACAGGAAATATCAACATTTAAACACACGTAGACCTTAACTAACTAACCGCAAATGGATGTGATTGGCATTACCTAATTAAACATATTTTACTTTTAAATGTGCATACGCTGTAAATGCAAAAAGGATTTTTTCAATTTTGAGAAACTTAGGGTCGGTTTCTTCAAACGATGAGCTACCTGAATCGAAAGTTATCGATTAATTTTGACTTTTGACATGCTTAAATTTAACTCTCGAGTTAGGTATCTCACTTTTTGAAGAAATTGGTCTTTAATATAAATGAAATAAGCGAATTACAAACAATTTAAAGAAAACACGGCTTTTGGTCAACACATAATAAACAACGCATATTCTTGGGGAGTTGCACTACATGGAAATCTATAAGTACATACATTAGACTCACCACTCTTATTGATAATACCAAATAGTATTTTACAGAAATACTGCAGAAACAATGGCAGTCTATTGAATCTGCCACATGTAGGTAATAATAAAGACCATCTAGCAAGCCAACATTCACAATCGACGGTTCCAGGAGGAAGTCCAGTGGTCAATCTCCTCCAATAAGGTTTATCTTTATATCTGGAATACAAATTAATACTCTCATGAAGGCAAATAAAAGGATCGTTGTACAAGCTGAGCGCGCTGCATATTAAATACGATATTATGCCAAATTAGCCGAGCAACTTATATGACACTTTGGCTGAATGCCAAATGGCGTCGGCGTAATTAAACGTATCCCCTTCTCGTTGAAGAGAGCGACGAGATTTCAGGACTCATTATTAAACATTCTCTTTCTGTGTGTACTTGAAGAGAGAATTATTATCGCACTCACAAATAGACTGCGATTCCCACTTCATATATTAATCATAATATAAAATATTAATAATACTCACTCGTGCGGCAGTGGACTTATAAAGTTTTCTATAAATTCGAACTTCACTTCTAGGAGGATGTGGAACTCTGGTGAATTACTCGACCAATCGGCAAAATGAGCCAGTTTCTATAAAAAAATAGTAAGTTTATTTATTACGAATAATAACCCCCCTTTAAGCGTCTTAAAGTAGGTATAATTCGTCGGAGGTTCGACGGGACATGACTTTTTACGCCTTATTATGTTGTTGTGATTCTCTTTATTATTATGTTGTTCTTTTTTATTTTTGAACATATTGCTTTTTTAAGTAATTATAAAAAATAAATTATGCAGTATGATACAATGTTAAATATTAAATAAATAAGCAAGCACAAATTGTTAGCTTAAAGAAAAATATTAATATTAAAATTGATTCCAACCAACATACTGTTTATTTGGAGAGTTCGAAGTATAAATTGACTACACACAAAATAGGCTTTATTTCTTAGACGTATATATATTTTATTGTATTAAATATTTCGAATAATTTACAAACACTCGAATGCAATGTGTGAATAATACCCATTTTAATGAATGTGATTATGTGCCATGAGTTAATTAAATATATATTACATGCCCAAAGGTGTTTTTCGAGAAGTTTTTTTTACAAATTTTGGTTTTTTAGACACAACAACGTGTTAATTCATTATCTGTATTTACCTCACAATCCAGGAAATCAAAGTAAACCTGGATCAAGACGATCGATCAGGATTTTATTAATATTATTCCCGAATCGTAATAACCGATCAAAACAATTATTTTTTTGACTTGAGCAGGATTTGAACCCATGGCCACAGACAGTATTTGTAGCCACACGCCTTAAAATATTAAAATATTCTCACTTATTATTATTCTATCATGAACACACTATATATATAAAAAATATTAACAATCCGCTTTTGTGTTGATTTCCTATCTCCCCTATAGTATTACCTCCCCTATAATATTACTAAGTCTACCGTATATATATTTCCTGGATTCTCACCTCACAAAAATGCTCAAAGTCTTGCTCGCTAACCAGGTCATCCCTATCCATGTCCAGAAGTTCTGTAAAGAATAATGTCATCTTGTCACACTGCAGCTGATTCAGCAAACCTTCAGGTGGTTCTTCATCACAGCTGTCTCCACAATCTCCTCCATCAATACTGTATCTATTCACCCAAGTGGCTGAAATTTTACATTAAACTATTATAAATAATTATAAATAATGCATTCTCTTTCAACTTGACTGGAGAGTTAATGGTTTACTGTCGACTAGGTCCAGTTCAGACAACAAAGGCGGCTTATTATGAAATATATTGCACTTCTCTCTTTTATCAAAATTACTACCGTCTCGACAAAATGCCTTTGTGAGAAGAATACAAATAGAGGCACATAAAATATCATATTCTATTACATATTTAATAATGATAAATAATCTCTCTCCCTCTCTATAAATATACTTAATTTATTTAGAACATTTTCTATAAATAGTTTATATCGATAGTCAGAAGGAAAATCTAAATGAAGACATCTCATAACAAACAGCATAAAATGTCAAAGCATATTGAATTTTCCAATAGAGACTAAAAATATCATTTATACAAAAGTTATTGAAAAGGATTTTAACATATTTTATTAAATATTTGGATATCTCCGTTAAAATAGAATATTCCTATGATTTATTTGAAATATCGTCGGCTTTCTTTGCAAATTGTATAATTTTATCAAATTTTACAAAAGTGACAAAAAAACTAATTCAAGTTGACAGACGCAGAATTTTTATAATCACAATCATTTTTTATTTACCTATTTATTTATATTGGATTTTTTAACATTCATTTTATGTAACCTAAATATAAATGGAGTTACGAATTATGATGTGTGATATTTATTTTAAATAAAAACCTAAACAATGTGTATTTTTTTCTGGACTTTAGAATGTTCTCAACATGGCGTTAAATTTAAAAAATATATATTTCGGAGAGAAAGAGTCGACGAAATGTTCATTTTCCAGAAAAAATGTATAAGTAGATTTATGCGTTATACAAACTTACATAGTTTAAAAATGGGGAAAAAACAAACAAATTTTCCCACCAAAATCACAGTTTCTCAAACTTTGAAATTGAGTTTAAAAAAAATGTGTATTACTTTTGTGTTCTTAACCATAGATATCTTAACCATAAATGCATGGTTAGTTCAAGTGTATCAAGAAGCCAAAAACATAACTTACCTGGCAAAATTATACTGTAAACATCTCTCTTCATATCTTCAGTTATATTTCACAGTAAAATGGGAAAATGCATTGTTACTACATGTCATATGGACTCAAACATACACTCAAATACATCTAGCCTCACTTTTTACCAAACACTACTTCTTTAACATGTTTAAAATATTATTTCGTTTTAATCGCCAAATAATTGTCACAACCACTCTCGGTGGTCACTAGAAATGTGTTGAGTGAGGGAGACACACTTATGCTTTTATTGAATAGGAGAGAAGAGTGCAACAATATACGGGATAAATAATTTATATGCAATGCGATATCTAATGTTTATATCTATGTTAACCATTAATTTTTTTCATGAATACACCCAATGATTTTTTTATTAATTATCCAAGCAATACAATCGATGAATAAAATCTCAATATGTAATGTTGACAAATATTAAATATTATTTACTTACTCCATACATGCACACTCCAGCCGTGACCCTTCTCCTTATCTTCAGACGTGACTTGTCCTCCTTCATCTCCATCTGGTCCCTCGCTTTCGGGCAGAGTTCTCCATCTTTTCAATAATTCTTTCGTCCTGTCTTTTGTCTTGTCACACGCTTGCTTCCAATTGGTGAAGTACTTCCTGGGCACTTTGGGAGAACCCGTGCTCAACCTAGAGTCCTGTCTCTCGAGCAGTGTTTCCTTGGAGCCCTTTTCTGATTTGGCATCCTTGTCCTGGGGGGTGATGGCCGGTGCTGCGAATCTGACATCTTTTTCAGATTTGATGCTATTGCTTTTATCTTTACCTGAGTGATTGTTTGTGACAGGTTCGTCACTTTTGGAAGTCCTCACAGTCGCTCCACCAGAACCCAGGAAGAGATCTTTGCTGCTTTGTTCTCTGTTTGACAATTTGTGCTTTTGATCCATCGTGATCTATAAAAAAAAATACTCTTTACTATAGTGGAACTTAAAATTGTTCAAAATAAACGCCGAGCAATCGTAGCAATTATTGAAAAATGTGTATTTCTAGCATCGTTTATTATGGCGGATTTGTAAAACATTTTGGCCGGGTTTTTCCATGCTTAGTAAATATTTACTAGCTTAGTTAAGAATGAACTTATAGTGGGTTAAACCGGAATTACACGTATGACAAAATTAATGAATTTCATAAAATACCGCTTATTAAAACATTTACATTTATTTATGTATACATATACTAATTAATTTGGTTGGCTGAGTAATATATTCAAACTGCTATTTATACTTCCGCCCCTTAGCTATTATATTGCATTCAACCATGTCTCCTCATTTTTATATGTTTTTTAAGATCTAAGAAGATTGAAAATCCCGACGTTAAAGCTTAGGATTCTTAGGCGTGCGTCGTCGTAAACTTACACCGTAAAGACGGTAATGGAGTTACTTTGCTGTACTTTTGATCGGTTTTTTGTTAATTAGTGCCTCGCGCGAGGTTCTGACGAAGCATTAACTAACAAAAAACTGATCATAAGTGTAGTTAAGTAACTCTACTATCGTATTTACGGTGACGTTTGCCTGGGAATACATTACTTAAGACTATCGATCGTGTTCAATATAATAGAGTAATAAGAGTGTGTTAGTATTGATGCGTATACGAATAGAGCTAGCCGACTAGGTTATATTAGTGTACACGCACACGCACCGCACGCACACACTCACTCTACAACAACTAAATAATATTGGAGAATGAGAGGAAAGGTTTACATCAGCGTACTACTCATTTTTTAGTATTTTTTTATATAAAAAATATATAATATACATACATTGTTGGTTGAACAAAAACTTTTAATTACACAAGTTACAGTTTTAATTATCCAAGCTGTATTTTTAAATGCAAACGCGTTGTTTTAATACCGAACGGATTAATTACATAATGAATTGATGGGGATTCTGGCGGAAATACGCATGTACCTACAAACCGCACTTCCTCTGCATTTATTACTCCTACAATTGCGGAATTAAAAAATATATATGTATACATACATTAATTGAATCGAATAATTCCTCTTTGAAAGCTTACAAAGGTATGGTTGGCATTTACAACCCCGCATATTGTGTAAGTTGAATTGAAACTGTAACAAGGGTCACATTGTGTTGAACACGTGTAGAGAATTGTATCCAAGGATATGTTTATATTGTATATTAGGAATTAAAATAGCAAATAGTGGATAGTATTAGTGGGAAGAAGTTGTTGGTATGTATGTATGTATTCGGATTTCAAGGTAATATCAGATAACATTATATGAGCCAAATCATACGGGAAAACTAAAGGGAGAGATTACTCCGATTAGAGTTGATTCGATTTCATAAAACAACAAATATACTAACATTTAATAATAGACAAACCTTTTTCATTTCAATTTCACCCTTGTAGAGTTTCCATGAAACAAAAAGGTATTCGATCGATTATTTTATACTTCAAATTAAAAAAATATAATTCAATAATTATTTGATAAAATGATCAATGTGAAAATGATAAATAATTAAAAACAATGTATATATATATATATCGACAAATTACAAGTTTTTTGACGCATCGACGTGAAGTTGGTCGCGGATCAACTGTCAATGATGTATGAATTGTCAAAACGACCAACCAATAAAACTGAGATTATTGACCTAAAATATAACTAGATCTTCACACTGATACTATTTTATATATTTAAGAATTCATTTCTTACTTTAAAGTGTCAAATATTATATTCATAATATTTGTTTAATGGAAATCTTGAAGGGTGAAAAAAGTGAAAAATCTGTGTCTATTATAACAAAAATATTGAGAGAAAACACATTGTTTCATCATAATCAATAATAAATAATATTAAATATTGTTGTGTATCAAATTTGGTAGCTTTGAGGAAGGTCACAAGATTTTACTAAAAACAATCCCGATTCTATTTTCCCTACCCTTAAGCGACACCTTTTCACCTGCTTATTCTACGCTCAATACATATGCTTATTTTAAGGGAAATCAATAGTAGACTTATTATATTTTCTTTGAAGTGAAGAGTCTCTGTACAGACACGTATTATTAGGAAGGGGTGGGTGGTTATTAGTAAATATTTGAAGGGTGGTGTGGATAGCTCATTTTGATATGGTGTTTGATATTGCACGATTCACTACTGGTCATGCAATAACAATACGGGTCAACCCCTTTGAGGTTAACCCAAGCCTTTCACAACTATGTACTATGTATGTATTGTAATACTACCCTTACACAATACATACTATGTACCACAAACAACCCCACATTACTTTTACATGGACTTTCACTTACTATATACAAACAAAATCACCTTAAATACATTAATTCTCACAAGATTCGATATTAAAAATATTTCACTGTAAAAAGCAGGGCTGTGGAGTTGCTGAAAAAAACATGCCTCCGATTCCGTAAATTTTAAAACAACAAAAATCTACTCCACTAAGACTTTGACTCCCGATTTTTAGTAATAACAAAACTCCGACTCCGATATTTATCAACTATAATTTATTATATTTACCGACTTTGCAAAATAAATATGTATCAATTTCAATTATTCAAAATTAAATTCAATAATTAGTGAATTGTATTTTAAAATTACGTATTGGATTTAAAAAAAAACACCACAGACCCTTTTAGAATTAGCAATTAAATAATAGTAACCTACTATTTGTTATTAAGTTGTGACCAATCACAGCCATTCATGGTAATGTAGCTATTCTCTGCGCATGCCTGGACTTGGTGGTGTTAAAATACAACAATAAGTTTTTATTTAGATTTCACTAATATCGTCTTACATTGTGCCATCTCTAATATGTTTTTCTTCTTTTTTCATTATAATTTTTTTGTTGTTAATACTTATATTTCTCTTTATTCTGTTTCATGTTCCAACTGCTGAATTATCATTATTGCGACTTGGGATCTCCCGTAATGCTCTAGGGGTACTGCAGTATGATATAATAATAAATAAATAAATATGGTTGGATAAGCTAAACTTAAAAAAATGTAAGCTACTCTTTGTTTTTAATAATAAATTATAGACACGTGCAGAGGCTAGCTAAGTTACCGTAAACGTCTGTGATTGGACCTTTGAGCATGTTTGAAATTTTCTCTGCAAGCATAAGAAACTATGTCCACAATAAAATTTAATTACCTGCCGCAAAAAATAGTTGAGTAAAAATGATTTCTTCTACCGAATTTGATGTTTTTCAATCTAGTTAATATTTTAATTATGCGGTAATAATTCCTTATCTTCAAATCTAAACAACACTTTGTTTTTTTATACATTTCAAAGTATACACATTAATTTTATATTCACTTTATCTTGTGTGATATACTGAAGGGATAAAATAGGTATAGTATTGAGCTCTTGAAATATATGGGGAGTGTTTTATTCGAATATCGATATCGTAACTCAGAGATTGTGTTATAAATAGTAGGCGATGTACAATCCATGGATATTTTCTCCGGGGGCAAATTTCGCAGACATTTTATATTCAATTTATTTTCAAGTATAGAAAGTGATATGCCACTTGAATGCATCTCCTTTTCATATCACCAACTATGCATGAAGTCAACTAGAATTAGATCTCGTTTCTCATAATATATACCAAGCATTTTATTATACGAGAACGACATTTCAATTTAAATTTGTGAAAATGATTATAAAAATATATAAATGAATGCCCACTCTTTGTTTCTTATATTTGTAGATCAAATTCTATACCTTACACACGCACTGAGGCTTACTGTAAAATGCTGTGATTGGTGATAAGAAATATCGCATCTGGGCATATTTAAAATTTGCTTTACAAAGCTAACAGAGAAAGATTTTTTTATTATTAAAAGCAAGTAAAAATATATCTTCACTGACAATACAGATTCACTGAAATATCATCAGATATGCGCCGCTAATTAATTAATACATCTTTATTGTTTTATTTAATTTGAATTATATGAAATTTACAAAATAATTTATAACTATATTTATCATTAAACAAATTTTATATTCACGGAAGACAAATTTCAAAGATAATAAATAATTTAATTTCATTGATATTATCTCATTATTAGATTGTTATTTAATTGAACATAAACGCCCGACGGTTTTTTTGTACAGAGTAGACGAAAACAAAAAATCGGTATGAAATAAAAATATGTACTGTAGAAACAATAAAACTAAGTAAGTATACATAGTATTATTTTATAAATATATGAAAAAAAGAGAGAAATTATATAAAGTAAGTGTAGGAGATCATTTATATGTTTTCATATAAGGTCGCCGCTACACAAGGGTCGTGTAGGTGGCAGAATTGGCGGAAAAGAGATCACCCATGTGCGAAAATTCGTTGCCAATGTCGTTGTTGTTATGTTAATATTAGAAAATTAAAATACGGTGTAGATTCAATAATTCGACAATGTGGGAATAAATGTCCGGATTATCGAATTTCTAAGTATTAAAAGGAAAAAATACTAATATGAAAGGTGGAAAATATAATCTGTTTTTTAGTTTATATTAGAGTTTTTGATGACTTGACTGTCGGATTACTGAACGTGTCAGATAAGCGATTAAAATTAACCATAATGTATATTTAAAAATCTGATTAATGTATTATACAATTTCGAAAACCATGTTGAGCATCCACTTTTTTTGTTAAAAAAATCCATCATTCCCAATAAGAGAAGTATCCCGGGAATTATTAATTGATAAATGTACGAATTGTAGACAACTTTGACCTTTTGGTGTAATCAAGTATGCGGGGTGGATTTTTACGAGTTTTACAAAGGCGAGTTCTCGCAGATAAGAAATAAGTTATTTAGAGGTCTGATAGGATGGGAGGACATAAACACATCCAGGATTCCAGGCTTTGATGGCTGCCATTCCTGGAGATCTCTTTAATGGAACCCTCGTTCATCATGTGCCAAATAAATGTCCGGATATGCGTTTCGGTTCTTCCACAAGCGGAACAATTTACTCCGATATCAATTTAATAAAATTTCGATTGAAAGCTTTCAATGCTGTTTCAGTCAACAGTAAGAATGATTTATAGAATTCACATGGCTTGGCTATTTTCCGGCACACCAGACATTCCGGTGCGATACCGGTTCGGATTTTCAGAAGAACAAACATTGAATACGAGTTGTGTACATATTGTCATAGAATGCAACAATGGATGGATACAATGGTTAAATATTTGATCTCTGGACTGCAGTCAAAGTATTGTTTATCCACCATATTCCAATGGATCCCACGTGCGAAAATATTTACTTATTTACGCCCCGAGGAGGGTTTTTTTTATACACAACAACGTGTTAATTAATTGTCTGTCGGTGATGTTAACTATTACTAGTTACACAGGTCACCGACTTAATAATCAGTATTTACCTTACAATAGAAGAAATCAGAGTAGACCTGGATCAAGATGATGAGGGATTTTATTAATATTATTATCGTTCTCTCAGTCGTAATAACCGATCAAATATTTTTTTTTCACTTGAGCGGGATTTGAAACCCATGACCACAGTATTGTAAATGTGCTCAGAATTAAAATTTGGGATCTTTTGTAAAGTAAAAGAATCTGTTTAAAAAATAACAAAGCAATATAAATTAACTAACACACACTAAATAATATGAAAACAATAAAATATGTAAAAAACATACAAATTAAATAATTATTTAAACTCATTATTTTTCATTTCAAAATAAATCTTCTTCATATAGGTACACAATTTTAATGGAAAATTTGTCACCAAAGGTTTCGTATGCTTTTACCGCTCGTACTGTTTATCTGTCACTTATCGATCTTTCTAACAACATTTCACTTAATAAGGTAAAGTGCGCCTTTAAAAGTTAATTAATATATATATGTATGTCTCTCACAAATAAATTACATGTTTTTGTAAGAACAATCTTGTTTCTCTCGAGCGACGGACTATCGAACGTGTCGGATATTGGGGACTACAGTGTTGCAGGTGTCCATAGCCCACGTATGTGTGAAGTATATGTATAATATGCGCATGTAGTAGTGTCGGACATGTTCCAATATATGAAAACAATACGCATAACACTTCTATAGGTATAAGTTCATTGCCTGCCAATCATTATTAATTTAAAAAAAAAAAAATTGAATTTTTATGTTTGTCAAATTATCAACGAAATTTTACTAGATTTACATAAATAATATAGTAAAGAAATATGGAGAAGAAAATATATTTTTAGAGTTAGGCTCTCGCGTTGGTCGCAACTAATTTAAAATATTAATGTGATCGATTTTTGACACTACAGTATTGCCGGTGGCCACAGCAACAAAAACATGACAAATTGAAAATTTCAATAAAATTAACCGTGTACTAAATAATATAGTAAAGAAATATGGGGTAGAAAATATATTTTCAGAGTTAAGCTGTCGCGTTGGTCGTTACTAATCTAAAATATTAATTTTATCGATGAAAGGCCTAATGGCCTTTGCTTAAAAGCAACATAATATATATAATTGTCTAACTGTGTGTATGTTATATGTCTGTATGTCTGTACGGATCAATCTTTCAAATATCCTCAGCGTATACAGAGTCGCTATATACAGAAAATAGTCCTTAATATATCAGGGTACAAGCATTAAAATTCCGTGTGCTCTTAAGTCTTTATGGAACTGAGCCATATATTCAAAATAGAATAGAATATTTGGTAGTGAGACTGCATTTGAATTTGTTGATTATTGAAGATATGCGAAAGTAGCCCTTAATATGTATCGAATACCTTCGAGATATCGTATACTTTCGTTTGAAATATGTTTGCTGTCAGTTTTGTTCGAAATGTATGAAATGTCAAAAAAATTTCATTTTCAATGATTGTTTAAACTATTAAATGGGACATTTTCGAAATAGTAAATTATTCTTATCTGACCGGCAACTAATGTAGATTCATCCATTATCTATTACACGTTTCATGTCTCTGTCAATAGAAGGTATTTAATCGTAATCTGAGAAATTTTATATATACAATTCGAATTGCTTGACACATGAAACGTAGTGTTGCCAGGTCTATAAATAATTCAATTTAAATATTTAATCATAATTAATACATATCTAAAATCTCGAAACGGGTATTTTAATGATAATATTATTGAATTAATTTCAAAATAATATAAGAGATATTTAATAATGCATAATAAATGAAAATTCTCAAAAAACATTATTTATCGAGAGACTCGCTTTTTAAATATTATGATGAGTGTTGTCAACGTATGAAAACCGCCTTATATTATTTTATTAATAATTTTAATAAAAAAAGTTCAAACTTCTTTCGAATGAAAAAACAAACAACGTATTATCTTCGTATTAAAAACAAATCAGAGCATTTAAAAATATTAAATAATTTCAAAATATTCTTAGATGTATTTAATTTGATAATGCATAACAATTTCAGATTTTCATACTTCATTTTTAAAATCAAAAATTTCTTCTAATCGATAAAAAACACTTTAAATCAAAAATGAAATCAAAACTCAAAGATGAACGTCCTAGTAAAAAAAACAATCAGAACATAAAAAAACATTAACAAATTGAAAATTTCAATTAAAATTACCCTAGTTATATATATTATGTATAAGCTTATAATATTATTTATGGATGTATGTATTATGTATGAAATATGATAGTGTATGTCCAGTAGACACTGTCCAATTTAGCTTGCAAATTTCCCTACTAGACCTGTTCTCTGATAATATGCAAATGTGCCAGGAGACATGTTGCCTGTATTCATTGCATTTCATAATATTATACAAATAAAAACATGTATATTATGAATCCAATCATCGCGTTCAATCCTCAAATGAGTGTTGCCATTTGTCTCGCATGCATTAATATTGTGCTGTTACATTTAATATAAATGCATTCGGAATACCCACAAATGACTTTTAGACTGAAGCTTAAATAATCAATGGAAACCAGGCTGGGCTTTCAATATCCATGAAATTAGCTCCACAGTGACCGTATTCAATATAACAGTGTAATGAGAGTGTGTGCGTGCGGTGCGTATGCGTGTACACTAATACTACCAAGCTCTAGCATAATCGTACACGCACCAATCCTATGAGACTTATTGTTAAACTTCCGTAAAAGTATAATAAATTAATATATAATTAATAAAATGTTTTGACGACATAATCGAAGTATTAAGATTTATTGTATGTGACAGTGTTGCCATTTTTAAATTATACGGGGTGGACTTGAATTAACTGAAAATATATTAAGGGGTGGTAGAGTATCGCAATATTAATATAGTATAAATTGAAAATATTAATTACATTTTGGATAGACATAATACACACGCGATAGTCACTACTGAGTACTTCACAGAAACAACTGATTCGAAAATAGTATAATAAATTAGTTTACTATCAATATTTTTAATTATTTGTGATATATTATCATGATAGCCTTTAAATTGAACGATTGAACTTACAGCGGTTTTCACTAAAATGCATACATGATAGTGTCTATGGTTCTGTCACTCTTACTTGATTATAAGATCTGTCGAAGTGAAGAATTCACATTGAAAGTGACAGCTGGGTGTCTCCACTTTGACAGATCCTTTACCTTAAAACCATGGACACTATTATGTATGAATTTTAGTGAATACAGCTGTTAGAATTTTTATCAGCGTATTTACTAAAATGCACACATAAGAGTGTCTATGGTTTTGTCACTGTTGTCACTGTCAATATGACAGCTAGAATCCTCCACTATGACAGATCCTTTACTTCAAAACCATAGACACTATCATGTATGAATTTTAGTGAATACAGCTGTTAGAATTTTTATCAGCGTATTTACTAAAATGCACACATAAGAGTGTCTATGGTTCTGTCACTCTTGTCACTATCAATATGACAGCTAGAATTCTCCACTTTGACAGATCCTTTACTTCAAAACCATAGACACTATCATGTATGCATTTTAGTGAATACCGCTGCTAGATTATGGATAACTTTAATATTCCAAACCTCTGTCATAATAATATATTGGAAGCCAATTGAAGCTGATCTTACAGTATCCTTATTGGAATGGCAAATTTGCCAAAGGCCATACAAACTTACTAAGTATCATTTGAAGTTGGTCTTCCAAAAGTTTGAGTGCTGGTTTACCCAAAGTGCATGCGAAAATTATCAAGGGCTTTTGTTAATTTAAATCCCTACAAAGTGTGTAATATGTTATTAAATTACGATATTACCAATCACAGCCGTTTACTATAAATTAGTTTGTCTTATACAGTTAGTCTACGTTTGTTTGAATTTTGCGTACCATTGAATTGATTGCTTGATTCTGAATAGAGAATAAACCAATTAAGATTAATTATAATCCTGATTTCCCAATAATAGTTCTAGACACGTGTATGAGATTTCTAATTAATTAAGCTGTTTATTATAATTTTGCTTTCTATTAAGCTTGTGGAATATGATTTTATTTCAGAATGTAAAATTAAGCAGTTAGACCTAGATATATTTTTATACTTCAATGATTAAATCATATTCTTTTAAATATACAAATAAAAATTCACCTAGGTAATAAAATAAATATTGAATAATTCTATATTCTGGAACCAAATTTAACTATATATAATAATGATGTATATTTAAATGTCTGCTAAAAATGTATAATATTTAAATGGTTTAAAAAGTAGACCATGGGATATTATTTTTGTTATGTTAAAAAATTTAATCACAACGGAATTCATTTTATATATGCATATTCTTACAAATTGATGATTTTTTAATAATATTTTATATTGATAATTTTATGAATAGTAAAATTTGCGATTTTTTTTTCATGAAAAAGGTATGGAATAACATTATGTATCAAACATAATATTTTCACAATACAAATATGTGATTTTTTTTAACTATGACTCACAGATTTATTGACACTTCTGTTTAATGCGAATGCACCGATTAATTACTGTTTATTGTATGTGAAATATTTGTTTTTATCCTCATTTGATATATAAATTATTGTTATAGAGTTCCATTATTTATTAGTGTATTTAATTATAAAAAACTGCTGCGGCGACGTGTTTTATACTAAAAAAAGGGAATGTTTACCATAAAGGGCCATGTTGACATTTTTGTGTATAAAAATTAAAATTATCATAGTCGCACACTCGACATTTATTATGAATTTAATATCAAAAATAATTTTACTGACGAAATGTGGCTTTAAGAGCAGTTAATTTTATTATAAGCATCCGATTCATGGGTTATGTTAAGAGTACTCGACGGTTAAACATTGCAGTTAAAATAGGTCAACGAGTTACGCTTTTCATACATATTATTATGCCTAAAAATGCTGCTTTCAATCTATGTTTTATCTGAGTGTAGTTAGAAATATAAATGGGGACACTTTGTGTAAATATTATATAAAGAAAAGCAAGCTTTATGCGACAAAGTGCATCATTAATTCATATAAAAGAGAGATCTTGGGTGATTTGTATCCATTATACCGAAATTTATTCCTTGTATGACAGAATGTCCTTGCACTAAAACTACATAGTAAATAATAAACGAGGATTAGTTTCGTCGGATAAATAAAATATAAGGAACTATGGATTCTTTCGCTACAAAGCGAGAGTGAATCCACAATAATTGAAAAGTCAAAGGAGGTTAAGAAAACTTAAGGAAAGAGACTTCATTTATAAAGAAGGTGAAGTGACTCTGAATTCATAAAGATCTTGTGAATTTTATTTCAACCTGCTTTAAATAAAGTAAGGTTATAAATATGACTATTTACGGAGAATTAAATGAATTTCCATCATTTCGTGTAAATCCTTGCTATTCCATTATTTAATTTAATAATATAACGAATAAAGAAGCAAATTTTTTTCATTCAACAAGTCTTCGTCAGTTAGTCCTATCGTTTCAGCTAATATTTTAAATAACCAAACGTAGAAAAATCGATACACAACATGATGGAGCACTGCACGGGTTCCTTTTATGTAGAAAATTGCCTTATTATATATATTTTAGATATTTACTTAAATTATCTGAAATTCTAATAAAATACATTTAAAATAAAGATCAACATTATTTTATTAATGGAATCCCATTTTTATTTATAAATAAATTACAATTCCACTGATTTCTAAAATGAAAAACTTCATGTATTTATGTAATTTACATATAAAATTTTCGTTTGGAATACGTTCAGCATGCGTTATAAAAAATTACTTATTAAAAGAATATATGCATATTTCAAAGATCATTATTTTATATTTTTAATACATTTTATGTATAATTAAAATAAAATGAAAAGATTACCAAAAAAGAAAACAATATAACCCGTGCAGTGCTCCATCACCGACACTACTTACACCCACTTTGACTATGTTCGAAAAACCAAAGAGTTAAAATATATCCCTAAAAAAATAAATATAATAAAAATACTGGATTTCCCACTTCAATAATAAATAATGATAATTGTGTTGTAGGCGGAGATGTGCCAAAGTCAAACGAATATTGTAGTATTACACCTATGGTTTTATCCTTTTTCACAATGAATTGCAATGAAGTGAAATAAAGACAGTAGGATAACGCTTAATTAATCAGAATGATGTTAAATTTCTACATATGAGCATTAATAAAAAAAATAGAATATAATAAAATAATATTCGTCAGACCTTGGCACATCACTATTTGTAAGTATTACCGGTTAATTATATTATGTAATCATTTATTTCTTCCAGCACAATATCTATGTTTGTTCTTATTACTGTAAGTTACCCTTTGTTACAGATGAAATATAATTAACCGTGAATAAATATAACAATATTTGCATCTTGTGTCTGCTTAAAGTTTGGCGCATCTGCCAACAAAATTGCATTATATTACACACACTGTGTTTTATTTTATCCAATAAATATTATTACGGTCAAATGTACTTTACGTCCTTCCAACCATAAAAGCAAAGTACGCCATGACCACTAGCCTCCCTTTTCTCTATAAAATCTAAAATGTACATATTGGATTGATCCCGGTGCAACTTACTGTTTATCAAAGAATGCCAGATATTGTGTTAATGAGTCATAGAATTGCTCAGGTGTGTCTTACTTTATGAAACATACATTGAATATTAACAGGTTACGAGTACCTTCTAAAAGCAGAAAGCTCTTACCAGTTTCACCCCATAAATAATAAAAATCGACAGTATATACGGTGGACTTTTGATCAGTAAGAATATTTTATTGGGAGATGGGTTATCGCCAAAATATAAAATAACTTATCTCTGTGCTTAATTAATATTTTTTTTATTCATTAAGTATTGCGTGTTTTTTTTGCAATATTTTTCGATAAAATCTCTTCACTTTATATCTTTATAATATTCTCATTAATTAAAGTGCGCTATGTATGTATGCAAAACAGTTTAAAAAACAGGCTTAAATTCTTGTTAAATATTAATAATCTAATTCATCGAATATCCAAACTGAGGAAAATACACTGAAGAAATGAAAGTGAAATAAGCAATGAAGCATTAAAAAAAATATTTATTTTTTAAAGGCCCTGCCAAACAGAACGCGAAATATGTTCGCCGCGAACTATCAACGGGTGGAAATATATAAAACTCATGTACGTTATTTTTATTTACGTTTTGTGTGTTTTTGTAATATTTTCTCTACACTATATTATCTTCTCTTTATATCTCTATAATATTATCATTAATAAAGTGCGCTATGTATGTATGCAAAACAGGCTTAAATTCTTCTTAAAGATAAATAATCTAATTCATTGATTATACAGATTGCTTTAAATAAACACTGAAGTGAAACAAGCAATGGAGCATTAAAAAATAAATGTATATTTTTAAAGGCCCGGCCAAAAAAACTACGAACTATCAACGGATGGAAATATATAAATAAATTTGTCGACGAACTTCCACACGATTTGGTGAGGCCTTAATAATTAAAAAAAGCCTTAAAGTGCTAATGAAAAATATTCATATTGAATATGTTTTTTTCTCTCCAGTAAATTATGATTTTATTCTACTATCCTGATTTTTCTTTATCCGGACCACATTCCCAATTAATCTGAATAATCAAGATTCTACTGTATTTAATATTTGTTAGCAGCATATTTTTTTAGTTTAAACTTTAAGGGTTGAGAATATATACATTATTGGACTAAAGGCTGTGTAATATATATATTTTGTTGATAAATGTTTTGTTATTTTTAGAAAAGCGACGAATGTGGTGTATATTATTTATATGACATGTTTTGTCAGTTGAATGATGTACTCCATTAGTCGTGTAGCTTTATTTAGACAAGTCATGAAAACAAGATGTTCACAGAAGTCAAAGAGGAAAGAACTATTTGCAATATCAACGAGGACTCTTTGTTTCCCTCTTTGAATGGAATGTCTCTTACAAAAGAAGGACTCGAGATATATTATTATACGTACTTTTTGCTCATGTTACATTTTTATTCGTATTACACGCGCCGCCGATGAAATTTCAATTGAAATTGTTGCCGTTTATCGATAGTTAAAGACAGACGGTTTGTTGGATTCCGTGAAATAAAAAGTATGACGTAGATTTCCCTGTGGTACGTCCGCATTGCAGCCATTTGCCAATATTTATTATTATTTTGCCATATATTGTTGAAGAAAAATCTATAAATCCATAATGCATTTGATCCAGTAAGGTGTGATTTCAATTGCTAATATTTTACATTTGGTCCCAAAAGTATTTCATCGGAAGTATTACCAAGTTGAATACGATAAACTGTTGAATATTACTAAAAAAAATTATATAATAAATATAATTTTTTATTTTATATATTAAATTTTTAATTTTTTTTATGTGTACATGTATTTAAAAGAGGTATTCTGCCAAAATCATGTTTCATAGTTTTGGGATAAGGGCGAATTAGTGAAAAAATTCAATGACAAATATAACACAATTATAAAAAATACCTCTATTTAAACTACTTATTAACTAACTGAAACTAAAAATGTAAATTTGACTTGAAATATTGATGATACGACTAAGTGCGTTTTGTAGATTAAGTATTAAAAAACATATACAAATGCATCCCTAACTCAAAATATGACTTGGTGCATTTTAGCATTATACCCTCGATTTATTCCTAAAGGTCGAAATGCGCTTACGTCGAATGCAAAAAGGGCAGTAAAATTATATTTTTCAATCAAAAACTGTATAAAATTATGATAAACTCAATAAGTAACTATCTGGCTTTATTAGAAATATTTAATAATTTTAATCAAATAAGCGATTAGTATTCAAATATTATGCTGAATGTTAAAAAAAGCATCCGCTGGTTATGAATTATATGTGTATTTATGGAGCAATTCAAAAGTCAACAATTATGTTTATACTTAATATTAACGAATGTCTTTAAGTTGTTCTGTTTGTCTCTATCAATAGAGAACAGATTATAGTAATAAAATAAAATAACTGTTGCGGAATGTCAAATTTGTATATAATTAAATATCGCTGGATCAGCAACACATACAAAAAACAATTTTGAGTTAAATATGCAGTTTTACTCTTACTTCTCTTAAATAATTATTGTAAGCCAAATCAGAAATTAATTATGTGAAAACTTATAATAAGTCTTATAACAATGAATGTGAACACCAAATAAATGTCGAAACTTCATACTATCTGGACTTCAAATCAATTATAATCAAATATGTATAATCCTAGCACAATTTAAAACAAATTAGCTAGACATATTGTAGTGTATATTTGTCATTTTTGGGGATAATGAATGGAATTGATTTTTTATGATTATCAAATGGATTTATCTGTTTTCAATTTTCCATATTGCCGGGGGTAAAAGGAACCAATGTTGACTAAATAAATGTACATTGAAAGGAGAGGCGATAAGATAAATCTGGTATTCATGGAGGAAGAAGTGTTCAGAAATGAAGATGTATAAAAATAGGAGGATAAGGGAGCAAATCGAGGGTAAAAGTAGAATTGTATGGAAGCACTTCTTTCAGTCTATACAGGCAATTTTATTTCCGTCACTTCAACATTTTACTTATTTCACTATTTAGAAACATCGGCTCTTATTTGTATCGTGTTTCAATCCAACAATTATATTATATATTATTCAGATGCTAATAAAGGCTAATAATACTAAATTACTCGTAATACAGACAACGTTATAAAAAGTGTGATGAAAATTAGAAACACGTATGAAACAATCGACTCATTTACAATTCAGGTTATCATAACTTAAATTGTCTTTTACGTTGGGTTTATTTTTATATACAAGATATTATTTCCCATTTAACATGTTTAAGACACAATTATTTTTATACTATACAGGTGTTCCAATACAATTTATTCAATTTTTATATTAAATGCATCCTTTTTCAATTTAAATCCACCCATTTCCATTGCGAATCAAACGTTTTAAAAATAAATGCTTAATATATTTTATAAAGATTTGTTTTTTACTTATCTAGAGTGTAAAATATTTTATCCCACATATTTATAAATTCTAAAAGGCTTGAATTAAATTTATAAGGTATAATAATTTAAATTGAAAATGAAAACACAATTTTTCTAAAAACACCACATCATGTCTTTGCTCCGAAAAATATAATGTTTTCATCCCTATAACATTTATTTAATTCAAATACAAATTATATTAAAAACAAGTATGATTACATTTCTAAGAGGGTGAATTTGACACGAAAAAAGAATTAATTTGAAATAAAATATGGTAAAGTTAAAAACAATTGAGGTAAATATTTCACATCTGTAATTAATCAACACAAACTTTCGAAAAATACTAGCAATAATCCTGTTTTCGCACCGAAAAATATAATGATTTCATCCCTATTAAGTCAAATAAATGTTTTTCAAAAAAGTGTGAAATAATCGATTGACTTTCTAAGAGGTTGAATTAGGCACGAAAAAGGATTTAAATGTATTTTATATATTGTAGATGAAAATTAATCCAACGTAAAAGACAATTTAATCGAATTCTAAACGAACCTAGTATTATGACGTCACTTCATTGAGCAAAACTATTTTCGTATTCGGCGATCGATTATTTCATACATGTTTCCAATATTAAAGTAAAATATTTAACATAGATAGAAACGAAACTTCTGTTGCTGGCGGCTGTTTTGTTGGGAATTCGGCCAACTAGGACGGTGGAAATGGGAATTTTTTAATACAAAATCTTTATATTATAAACCGTACATTATAATTTTAAACTTAAAACTAACCTCAATAGGATTATTCATATTATATAAAACTAAAGGCTTCTTAAAAATAATATCTCACCTAATAAACAATTATTAATAGAAACAAGCAGTGAGCTTAACTTTATGTCGTGTACTTTAAAATACGTCAAAAACTTGGGAAAAAAAGATAAATTTAATCACCAAAGGTTTTATGACGCTGCTTCTACCGCTCGTACTGTTTATCTGTCACTTATCGATCTTTCTAATAACATTTCATATAATATGGTAAAGTGCGTCATTAAAAGTTGCTTGATATATATGTATGTCTCTCACAAATAAATTACATGTTTTTGTAAGAACAATCTTGTTTCTCTCGAGCGACGGACTATCGAACGTGTCGGATATTAGGGATTACAGTGTTGCAGGTGTCCACAGCCCGCGTATGTGTGAAGTATATGTATAATATGCGCATGTAGTAGTGCCGGACACGTTCCAATATATGAAAACAACACACGCATAACACTTCTATAGGTATAAGTTCATTGCCTGCCAATCATTATTAATTTGAAAAAAATAAATATTTGAATTTTTATGTTTGTCATATTATCAACGAAATTTTACTAGATTTACATAAATAATATAATAAAGAAATATGGAGAAGAAAATATATTTTTAGAGTTAGGCTCTCACTCCTAAACAATTTACACGTTTTTCTAAGAACAATCTTGTTCAATCTTGTATACGTGTCGGATTTTATGGACTATGGACGGTTGCAGGTGTCCACAGTCCACGTATGTGTGAAGTAAATGTATAATATGCGCATGTAGTAGTATCGACAAGAGTCTAATGTTAAACAAAAACAATACGCCTAACACAAGTTCATTGACTGCGAATCATTATTAATTTTAAAAAAATTAAATATTTGTATTATTATGTTTGTCATATTATCACTGTAATTTTTCCCAATTTATATAAATAATATAATAAATAAATATGGATTAGAAAATATATTTAAGAGTTAAGCTCTCGCGTTGTTCGTTACTAATCAAAAACATTAGCGTGATCGATTTTAGACACTACAGTGTTGCAGGTGGCCACAGTCCGCTTATGTGTGAAGCATATGTATAATATGCGCATGTAGTAGTGCCGGCCACGTTCCGATGTATAAAAACAAAACACATGACACAAAAAAATATATATATATATATATATATATATATATTCATTGGAAATAATTTTCTAAAATAATTTATAGAATTGCCATAATTGTTAAAATCTCACATTTTATCCGTCACATGTTATAATATTAAATTTATAAAAAATTGATTCCACCACAATTTATTTGCATAAAAATATTGCGTATGCAAAACAATACGACTGTCGTAATATTTCAACACATAAAAATTCCTTTTTAAAAAAATCCCCAAATTCCGATCACGTCCCGACCCACATTTTTCATAAATGTATTTTCTGCGCGGTGAAAAACGTATTTGAAAAGTTATGACTCGATATTTCCGACGGTTTTCCCTCAAACGAGGCTTTTTATAGTATGGGATATTTTATTTGGATGGAAATTAGAACACCGGCAGCTATTTATGGCACTAAACAAAATTTCATTCATTCATAATAATAGTATCATTCGCCTATTTTGATAAAATATTACATGCAAATTTTGCTTATATTCACAGTGATAATAAGTGTAGATTTTTCATTACTATTATGAGAATAAGAAGAGCTCTGCTTGAGCTTAAGCTAATTAAGTTGGGGCAGATGTTACATAGGCCACTGTTTTAGTTTGCCATCTAAACTTCCAGTCTACTTCATCCACAAAATGGTTATTAACCTCACAAGCTAATTAATAAATAAATAAACAAACGGTCAAGTTAAATGATTGATAAGCGAAATAGATTTAATCCTGACGATGACAGCTAATCTCCATACCTATCTTCGAATTGATTGATTGAAATCACCTCAAGCCTAATCAATTTAAATATGCGAGAGATAAATTTATATTCAATAAAAAAATACTCATTTATATACATTTAACTTGTTAATAAAAAAAAATAAACAATATAGGCAAAAAACAGAATATATTGGAAAATAATCATACAAACCATTGGCAATAAGAAATATGAAAAAGCAATCACAAAATAAAAGCTAGAGTTGATTGATTTTGTGCTCAATTGTTGCATTTAACCATAGCATGATATTAGCCCAGGTAAAAATAATGTACACTTACACAAAAAATGTAAATATCTAAATAAGCGGTAATTATATTAAATAAATAAATAAATTTAACAATGAAACTGGTTATTGCACTTCCACTTCCTAAATATGGTTCAAACGGATTTTTTTAAAATCTAAAGTCGAATTATTTGAATATCATAATATCGTAAATCGTGGGTTTTTGTATTTTTTCCCATAAATTATGTTATGACTTATAAATTATTTTAAATATCAATTAATTATACTCCGTATTAAAATAAGTAAAAGACTAAGTCTATAAACTTAACATTGTAACAACCAATCATAATGTATCAAAACATTGTACGCAAATTATATTGAATAAAGAAATTGTATAATAAAAAACAATATCGTAAATTTATCTCACTGTTCAATTTGTTCTGCTTTTACTCGAATTAAACAAAACTGGAATTGGGAGCTTTTGTTTCTGAGCTCTTTATATGTATTCATGTGTCAAAGGTAGTAAAATATTTAATATACTATAATTGAAATAACATAAATATTGCTATAAAATATGCACTGAATATTAAACTCAGACTAAATTTTACGTGTGAAGGATTCGAGGAGTTATCATTAAAATATTTATTTTAATATAAAATAAATTTACTTACGATCAAGCCAGATAAAAATAAACTATCATAAACCTATTTGACTTAATTATTTATTGAAAAAAATGTAAAAGTTAAAAAAATTGATAATCAGTGTCCGAGGTTTTCAAATGAAGGACAATTTTGACCAAACAGAAGCATAAACGATTTAACAGCTGACGTTTTGACACTGACACAAGCTCTAGAAGCATAATAAATTACCTAAATGGTAGAATACATGCTTGTTTATATGTATGACTATCAAATTGACATTCGTTTTTTATATATCTATATATTTCATATAATAATAATCGCTTTTATACAGATCATATGGGATTAGAAATTTGTTATTGTATTTTCTTTATATGTTAACATTTAGAACATTTGTGGGCATTGAGTTCAATATGCCAGAGGGGAAGTGCTGAATAAACCTTTCGTGAAAAATGAATTACGTTGTCGGTGCGAAAAATAATGGAATTTAAACATAAAGGGGAAGTTTCACGAAAAAGTCCCGCAGGCACCAAAGCCTAAAAGTACTCAACCGCAAACATTCAAAGAGACACATCAAACCAATTTAAATACAAGAAAACACCACAAAACACTTCAAACATATAATTCCAGCATTAATCAACTTAATTATGTTTGCGTTGGTCATGTTAAAGCGATCGATATTGTGTGACCAAAGCGACTAGTTAATTTGGGTAATGTATCCGCATACAATGATTTATAGTATCACTATATTTACTGCCAAACAATCTACTAATTTACTTCTTCGAATGAGAATTTAATCAACATGAAATTGTTACTAAGTTCAGAGGTTAAACCAACAATTTAATTTGCTGGATTGGACGTGTGAATTAAGTGGAAATAACCAATCGATCAATTTACTAATACAAAGTAATCGCTCTATTTTCCATTGGAAGCTTATGTAATTTTCGGGTTTACTAAAAATAGATTAATTTGAACAGTTATTAAGACTATAATAAATTATTTTTGTGTGTATTCTGACTGTAACTGTAGTAAAAACAGCTAGTAAAAAAACCCTTGACCTATAAATATATATATAAAAATAAAAAGTGTCTTATAAATGTGATATAGAATTTCACATCATATTTGCTCATATAAAAAATCTTTAAAATTTACCCACATTTTTTATTCAGAACGTGAATTTTCATTAAAAAGATTTTTTTTGCAATATAACTATAGTTAACAACCAACTTATATCTATACAATTGTCATGCGTTTTGATTTCATACATTGGAACATAGCCGGCACTAATACATGCGCATTTTATACATATACTTCACAAATACGCGGGCTGTGGCCACCTGCAACAGTCTTAATGAGACGCCTATTAACAAATTAAACATAATAATACAATCCTATATTTTATTTAAATTAATATTTATTCGCAGGCAATGGATATATACGCGGGCTGTGGTCGCCTATAACATTGTAGTCTTTAAAATCCGACATTCGAGAGCTACAAAAAAGTACGACACTTGACAAACATTTGTCACTGTTTTGACTTTTGCCTTATTCTTAATTCAAATTCAATTAAATTTTTATTTCACATTAAAAAATATGTTCTTCCGTAAGAAACGGTCTGAAAGAAAGCATCTCTACAAAATGTAGGATTAAGATCTTAAAATAAATTAAGACACAGTAAGAGAGTGAGATATTTTCAAAGAGGATTCTTTGAAAGAAATATCCGCATTGAGTCAAAACAATGAAATGTTTTCTCGCCAAAGTCCCTCTAATTCAATTTGGGGGGTTTAATTTGTTTCGTTTATAAAATCAATGTTCTTGAAATTATTTTCAAAACACCTTTTTATGTACTCTATTTATTTGTTTATTTTGACGCTGAAGAAATGTATAAGGTCTTGTGTAAATTTAATGGGAGTAAGTTGTTTCCGTAAAATATGATATCGTCTAAGTATAACCTGACATCGCTTTTATGATAGAGATGGCTTTTAACAAACTTCTGAGCCTTTTATTTTTCGGCAAAATTTATTTAGTAAAACTAAAGCGGATGTTTCTGTCATGAATAATATTCGCACGTAATAACTTTATTTAATAAATAATTTTGTATAAAGCTTAAAATTTATATCTTAATTATTTTTATATAGTAGTTGCTTTCGGGAACGGGAAGAATTTAACCCGAAAAAATAAAACAAAACTGTCATCATACCAAAATTATATGTTCTTCTGTTTGCCTAAATTTAGGCGCCTCATTTACTTTCATAATTGAAAAAAAATAATATTTTGAGTTACCAATAACTGCATTAATCGAGAATATTAGATATATATAATTTTATGCTGGTAATTTTTAATTTTATCGATTTTATATTGCGTTGTTTTCCTGCAATACTTTCCCCATAATTGCTTTCATATAAATAGTATCGCGTGCCTCGTTCCTAGTAATTACGAGAATATTGTACTGAAAATGTGTTGAAATTAGATTAGAATTTAATATTATTAAATATAAAGCTTTTTTATTAGAATGCGACTGCTTCTTTATATAAACTTCAATAAAATGTCAGTTCAAAAATTTTTTATACCCAAAAAAGTATTGTATTATAAGTGATTTTTTTATATTCTACCATACAAACATTTTTTTATATTTACTTAAATATATGATGAAAACCCTTCAATTTCAGCATTCTGTTGGTTTAATCAGTAAAATAAAATTTTATTTAATAATATATTATTACTGCTATTCTTATTTTTTATTGATACCTGTCAACATTGATCATTAGTATTTTCGCTAAAGTATATAAAAATATTATCTGTTATTTGTTTTAATAAATATCTCCTAATGTAGAATAAAACATTAATTATGTAACGTAAGTGAGAGTCACGTTTTGTATCAATGGTACGTTTTATTAGTACTCTAAATAAAAAGTAATCATGATTAATAATGGATAAATAAGCTGATAAATTCAACACAGGCTATATAAGTCGAATTTAACTAGGAAATGCAGCGCTTTTACTTAAGTTTAGCATATTTCATGTCAAAACTGTGTAAAATACTTAACTAGAGTTATTCTTTACCCTGCTATGCTTAGGTTTCATTCAAATTCAAGAGAAACTTTAACATTATTCATTCGTGCTTATTTTGCTGAGAACAAAGAAAAGCAGTTAAAAAGGAGCTGAATGATTTATGGGAATTTTAATTGTTTAATGTTAACACGAAACATTGTATATTGGCAAATAAAAGTAATATTCACGAATAAAAAAAAAATTTGGACTTCACTTTGTGAATTCAAATGAAATGATTAACTTTGATGCCTGAAATTGCAACATGGCTTAAAAAAACCTATCGAATTCATGTTTATATAATAATTTCATGTGTGGATCGCAGGAATTTCAAGTTTTAACTAGGATTACCTGCAATTGGATTAACCTTTTAATTAAGTTTTATTTATTGGTTTGTATAGTTTAAAGATGGACAGAATATAGTAATTTAATAATTTGGGCTTAGTTAGATTTTTTTGTGCAAAATAAATAATGAAAAAAAAACTTTTGGCTTAACAAGGTAATAAATAATAGCTCATGGGATAAGGTACAAATACTGTGGTAATAAGTTCAAATCTCAAAAAAAAAACAATAATCAGTTATTAAGACTGGGAGATCGAAAATAATATTCATAAAATCATATCAATATAAAAATAATATTTTATCATATGTCATATATTTAATTGATTGGCCTAAGATTTTTTTCGTATAAAAGAAAATATTATGACAGTTTGTGAATCTTGGGTTATCATAATGAGTGAATATATTATGTCATTATATAATAACAATAACAAGTATGACAACATAATATTAACACTATGTTGTCATAATGTATATAGCAGACTTGGACCATTAATGAAGGTGTGGTTGTGTTACATTTAATGTACCATTCCTCACATTTGAATATTTTAAGTTCAATAAAAGACATGTTGTATAGTAATTAGAATTTAATTGTATCACCGATAGAAATCAGATCATAGTTATATATTACACAATTGACTAAAATAGTTGTCCAGTTATTTAAATAAAAATTAACAGTATTCTGTTACTTTGGACGTTTGTATATAAAGTTTTCAGTACAATCTGTAGTGTAGTGTAATGTATATTTAATATGGCATGAAGCATTGCGGTATTTGGTCTTTGAAATATAATATGAAGTGTCCTGAAGGGGTTGACACACTTCTAGGAACATTAATTATTGGTACACACACATTATTCATTGCATGGACCGTCACTGCTTTTGCGAAGGAATCAACTTCTAAAAGCATTATTCAAACACACCATAATGTTAGAAAGTTTCACTATTAGCATTGCACAATGTGGAGAAGTGTCATAACGAATCACTAACCGTGAAATTGCCCTTTAATATTAATGAAAATATAATGTGTAACTCCGATTCAATTATATTAGCAAACCAACCATTATAACGAGAAACCTCTAGTCAAATTGGTAGGGAAGTCTAATTTATTTCACGAATCGGAGGACACAAGTTTCACGGAGAGATTAAAAGTACGATTTCGCAAAGAAGTGTTTTACATATTTAACAACTCTGAGAAATATTTCTCCTTGTGGAAAAATTGAAAGTTTTGTCATTTGTTCACAACTTTTTTGAATAAATTAGTATAATATTTTGTGGCTTTGTAGATATAGAAGTGTTTAAAGGAGCTTAGCTCGGTTGTTTGGGTTATCAGGTGGCATAAAAGAAATTTGAGATAAGAATGGAAAACACACAAACATAATACCGATAAATAAACGAAAACAGGCCGCAAGAAAATCCATAAGGAAAATATAACCTAAAACATTTTGGTATACAGAATAAAAAATATTTCCATCAAACCACCAATTATTTAATGTATTTTATTAACCATTACATAATAATTCTTCGGCGACCTTGGTTAAAATTTGAATTAATCAATATTAATCCTTTACATTTAACAAAAAATATCTTAATTATTTTAAATAAATAATAAGCAAATTTATATTAATCTTAATCAAGCTTATTTTAAATTGCCTTAAACGTATAATTTTAGTTTTTCCAATTCAATGAATAAAATATGAGTGTTTAAAGAATCAAATAAAAAAGTGTAAATGACAAATATATTCTATTGAAAATTTGTTACTTAATATTTTCGCAATTGAAAAAAATCTATTTTTTTATATTTAAAACATTTTTCAGTAATTTCTCCATTTTTCCGAGGATAGGTTAATAATTTTGATAATATGCAATTATTGGTATATTTCATAATAATTAAGGTAATATGATGAAACTGATCTAAGCGTCACATAACCTACTCCCAGTCGATCCCACTCGTTATTATGAAAAAAACATAATATTATTTATAACGAAGTTAAATAAAACCAGAGACCGACTTGTATTTTTAATTTTCATTTAAAGTGTGGTAAAAGATGCTCAAGAGGCTTTTTTTCCAACAACCATTAAGATAAAATTTCACAAATAATTCCCATTAATGGAGCAAGTTTGGCTTTAAAAACATGACTTTATTATCAAAATAATGTAAGATTTCACCACAAAGAAATACGATTTTTCTGTATACTTTTATAAATTGGATATTTGAATAATCCGTATTGGAAATGAACGATATATTTTACCAAACTTTATCAATCAAACAAACACATTTTTATGATATTTCGAAACAAAGTGTTTACGCCTACATTTCCATGAAAATGTTTAATATAAAAAACACTATTTTAGGTTTTAAAAATATTCCATGCATTCAAATACAAAATGCAACGCCAGTTTGATTTATTATATTGAAAGAGCCGACTTGACAAAATAACGCTGAAACTAAATTGCATTCAACTGAAAACTATTTTTTAACATTATTTCACTTTTCGGGAATTGTTTTCACCGAATTGAATTTAATAAATGCTATTTAATTGACTCGATTCTTGAATCTCTTAGATTTTTATTTGTGAGAGGGTGAGATTATTTAAATAAGTAAAAGCCGCCGACAACAAAATGGAAAAATGATGTTTGGAAAATTATGAAATCCCAGGTGAGAAAAGAATCCGCGGCATGTCTGTAAAATACTATATTAGTACGATTTATAATTTTAAAAGGAATCTTGCTCTGATTACCTTGTTCATATAAGACGATACTGAAGCGAAAATAGTTTTTATTTTTAAATTGTGATAAACAACCCCCTATTACTTAATTACCTGGCTATCAAAATTATTTTTGATATGGGGAATGTTTGTTGTTCACGTACAAAAGGCGGTTCATATTAAAGCATTCAAAATATTTACACGCCCCAAATTAACAAGCTTCCGAAACACGCCAAAAACTTTAATTTGTGAAAATTTTATTAATATTTGAAGGGTAAAATCATCATACACTAATAATATTTTAAATTGGGTTCTATAGAATATATAATATACATAATAGCTTAGCGTGAATTGTAAAAATGAATATTGAAATAATGTTACGGAGGTGATTTTACAGATACAGGAGTCAGATTTGTATCATTTTCACTAGTGAAAGTATATTTTTTTATAAAAACGTAAAAATGGGGTGGTCCAGGTTAGAAAATGTTCATATTGCTTATCAAAAATACATATGATGGCTTATAAAAATATATTTTCACTGATAATACAGATTCATTGTAATATCAATACACCTCAAAACTGAAGCCAACGAATATCTATAGAAGTGTCGTGCGTATTGTTTTAAAATAAAAAAATAACATATAGAAGTACTCAGCAGTGACGTGTTTTTTATACGCAAGTAATAATTAAAAAAATATATAAAATATTTTCTTTCCCTTATATTTGCGATACCTATCACCCCCTATAATTTAAAAGTTAAAGTTACTTCAAGTCCAAACTGTATAATAATACTAAAAAATATTTCAACACACACTTATAATCTTACATGATTAAAAATTATTCTGTCCTTCAAAGCGTCACATGAAATAATATAATATTTGATTAATCTAGATATAGAGTTATAAATATAATACGGGGTCATGCACATTGGCTAAAAGCTCTCACTATATTTTTGTGTCACGCAAACTATTAGATCGATATTATTACCCAACCATACTGAATAAAATATATTTTATATAATTAAATGAATGTGATGGGACACACCTTTAATGTGACATTTATCCTTTTTTATATTGTATAAAATGGTGAAGTATAATAGTAGTAAACCTGTTTTGGGGTCGCGTGCCCGCAAGACTTTATTGATTACCCACCAAGCCACCATATTATTGTACTTCTATTATTTGAACCTATGTTGGTCATATGAATAAGACAGGATGAGACCTGAACTGGAATGGGGGGATGAATTATATAAAGTAACTGGAACAATCTATCACAAGGCGCGTGATTGATTCAAATAAAGACATGAAATAAATTGATTTGATCAGTTATTACGACTGGGAGATCGGGAATAATATTAATAAAATCCCGATCGATCATCTTGATCCAGGTTTACTCTAATTTCCTGTACTGTACGGTAAATACTGATTATTAAATCGATGACCTGTGTAACTAGTAATAGTTAAGATCACCGAATCCGTCCGATCGTGTCTAAAAAAATAAAGTTTATAATTGAATACCCAAATAAATTAATATTTGATATTTATATTGGTTAAGAATTAATTCTAGTAATAAAAGAATATAATGGCATCTCGTTATACGACCTTTCTTTGGAATACAATTCGTGTGCTTTAAGAGAGTCAAACAATGCAAGAAAGAGATAATAATTATAATTAAAACAACATATAAAATACAATAATAATAATAATAAAAATATATACATCTACATAATTTTTATTATTTGATGTATTTCTATATTCCGTATGTTAGTTATAGGTAAAAAAAATTATATATTCTATACACCTAAGTATAATTCATAAGATGTTTTTTTTTGAACAATGTATAATTAAAATTAAATAAAGAAATTATAATAATATATGTATATTTAATATACGGGTCACAAATGGACTTTGATTCCTTGGTTCACATAAAGTGAATACTGAGATTGGAAACCCAATGAGTTGCTCAACATTGGTGGAATAATTTAATTTATTAATAAATAAAAGTTTATAAAAAATCTGTGATTGATCACGTGATGGATAATGTCTTTTTCCTCTACAAAACATAAAAATGGACATATTATTTAAATAAAAATCTTGTATAATCGATAATCTGATAACTGTGGTTATTTCAAGTTCGAGACCGAAGTTTTAATTGGATTTAATTTAAAACTGACTAACTCTAAAATGTGAAATATTATTATTTTATTTATGGAGCAAGCTTATAGAAATGTTACTTAACAAAGGTCGTGTTTAATCAAATTGTAAAATAAAATGTTACGACATAACCAATCAAAAAACCGTTTGTAGTCATTGGCTTTTGTTTGAATTTTGCACTACAAAAATAATAAATAAAGAGCAAATCTTACCTAATTGTTTATAAATTTATTTTTCGAAAATTTTATTTAAATCTAAATTTATAAACTAATTAATCTGGTGTTTCTTACTAAGCGAATGCAGTACAAAATATTCTTCTTCATTCTTTAGTTCATTAGATTAACCGCATTGGGATTATCCAAATTAATAATTAATAAACAATGTTATTCACGTGTGCTGTTTGTCAAAGAAAATAAAGTTTTTACTCGATAGAATGCATAGTAAAAGTTAAGGTTTTAATTTTCAGCAAAGAGGAAAAGCACTAACTTTCAGAATTCGCTTTCACAAGTCTACATTCTTTGTACGAAGAGAATTCTTTTGAGTAATTTAAATTAACACCCCCGAGTGTTCTTTGACAATTATCGAGAATAATTTAAATCACTGTATTTTTTATTTATATTTATTATATTTTATTTCTTAACTCGATGTATTAGTGGGGGTGAATATTCTAGTACATTCATTACAAAATCATATTTGAAATGTGATTTAAATGGCTTTATTATATAAGTTTATTAATAGGAATCGGGCGTTGAAAATTAATGAGATTTAATTTATTATTTAGACATGGCATTTAAATTTTTGCGACTACTTTTGACATACTAAGAATTTTCACATTTTATTATCATCACCTAAAAGATTTCACATTTTATGTGTTTTATAAAAATTCAAGCAAATATTATTATTCTATTTTATGTAGTTTCATTTAGCAATTGAGGTGAATGGGGATGAAAAAGGGTACATTTCACTTTATTTAATACTAGGCTATTTTTGATAGAAATTTTCATTTTTTGATGTTTTTGATTTATTATGCACTCTTAAATATCTCTAAAAATATTTTAATTATTTTGGTTTGAATAAGGGCGTATATTGAAATTGTCTGTTTCGAGATAATTTATTATAATTTGGATATATGTAAATTCAATAAACTAATATATAACGAATCCAAAAAGTTATTTTTTACATAAATCGATTTATTTAGTTATTTTAAGTATTGCATTATTCGCCTTTATTTCATCCAAACCCTGAATATTAATTGTATAATTAATTTATTTATAATTTTTCATTACACGCACTTATATATTTATAAATTAACACTAGTTTGAAATTTGCACTATAAAGAACTTTTATTCTTAACTATTAATTATTCATGACTTACACATATTTATTTATTTAATTAATTGAATAAAAACTCTAATGACAGCTTTTTTATAGAGTGGACAAAAATAAATAAAAATATTGTGGAAATAAGAAAAGTAAAGTATATTATAAAAATATGTTTTCATTTAAGGTTATTCCTACACAAGCCCTGTAGGCGGCAGAATTGGTGGAAAAGATATCACCCATGTGCGTAAATTGGTACCTATGTCATTGCAATTATTCAAAGGAAAACGAAAGAGATAATTAGTTAAGGAATACTGTGGATAGAATGTAAAATTATCATTTTGACCCGATTTACTTGATATATATGAAAATATTGATGCATTAATAAATGGCAACCGTTCCAAATTCAAATTTGAAATAAGAGCTACAAAGTTAGGTATTGATAAAGTTGTTTTTAATTCTAAATAATTGATTATACATTGTTACAGTGTTGATTTGTGTGTGTTTTTAAGGTTGTATTTGTAGTGAATGTTGTTGTGGTATCAGTAGTCGTGCAGAACACCAATAAAACACAACACTTTATTGCTGTACCGGCGTATATTGATTGCGAGTGTGACCTTTCCACCTGAATACACACAAAATATTATAAATAAAAAAAATATTTAATAAAAATACATACTTTCAGGACAGAGAGAAGCTCCGTATTCGTGATCTTGTGACCAGTAAAGGGTTTATCGGAAATTGAATAATTTTTTTACAAACAAAATATCCCACGTCGGATATTGAATGATAAAAAGTGTACTTTGAAACTGGACCGTTTCTAAGAGCCGAATGCTTTGATACCTGAATAATTTTTACGCCGGTGTATTTTGTTGCCGGTGTATTTTGTTGCCGGTGGGATTTTTCAATTTGTATATTTAAGGTGAATCACTTTTTTTTTAATAAGTCTACCCGAAATTTCTGCTTTCCTTGCGGATTCGATTTCATTCACAGAATTATTCGTTGAATTTATAATGAGTGGAAAACGAATCAATATTATTTGATAATTATGAAGCATGTAATTAAAATTCTTTTGTTAGTTATAATATTTTGGGAAATGAAGTAATTTTATAATAACATATTTTTTACCAAATTTATTTTCAATAATCCGACACATATTAAATACGCGAAAATTTCTGGATTATCGAATTTCTAAGTATTATAAGGAAAAATACAAGAAAAATGGAATATAAAAATAATAAAGTGAACGGAAGGAAAAAAAACTTTATCATGATCTGTTTATTACATTATAAATATTGTGAAATAATATTGGCGATGGAGTGGGTTTATGCACTGCCAGGCGCTTCTAATATCGAAACAAGAAAAAAAATATTGTATCGGATTATTTATTTATTTTCTTTACAAAACTGGGCTTTTACAAAAAAATTATATGACAAAGAACAAATAACAATGTACTGAAATTTTTTTAATAAAAATAATACAATTTAAAATAAAAAAAACTATTTTTAATAAAAATATAATAAATATGTAATTAAATTACGTTCAGAATTAAGCGTAATATATATATATATATATATATATATATATATATATATATATATATATATATATATATATATATATATATATATATATATATATATATAGTATTTTAAAGAACAACCTACCTTCCCAATT
>JAGTTH010005380.1:0-27105 GCA_022606485.1 Agraylea sexmaculata
ACATACACACACTCTTAGATAATATATATATATATATATATATATATATATATATATATATATATATATATATATATATTAGTAATTCTACAAGTGGGTTTTTGTATTTTTTTCCCATAAATTATGTTATGACTTAAGTAAAAGACTAAGTCTATAAACTTAATATTGTAACATCTAAGCATAGTGTATCAATTATATTTAATAAAGAAATTGTATGATAAAAAGAAAGGCCAGGTTAGAAGAAAGTTTAACAAATGAGTGCAGGCTTATGATAGTAGTAGAGTAGAGTCCCTCAAGGGTCCATGTAGAGTGTGTAGAGTGTAGAGTGTAGAGTGTAGAGTGTAGAATGTAGACAGACACACGTGTCCATCGTCTCACAGGAACTAGCCGTTACATGTAAATGCATTATGTTGTAGTAGCTGAAGTCCACTACACTCTACCTGAACTACGATACTGCTGAATATTTCACCCCGACACCTGTCCTCTCCCATCATCCGCGTGTGTTCCGGGAATATTTGTGAGATTAGGATATAATAATGAATAATACAATAAGGCGGAGGTATGCAGGCGGCAATTAAGGCAAGATGACAAGTTGTCCAAACAAGAGGGCAGCTGTCAAGTGATGGCACGCATATAATAATGGTATGCTCCCCCTGGCCAATTAGCTGCCGAGCCGGAAATCTATCACCATCGTAATCGAGCTGATCTTCCTAATAATTACTCGTAATTATGAGTGTCACAAGAGTGTATTGTCTCCGCTCTAAAGTATTAATGGTGTAATGTAACGGCCGCTTACTTTAGGTCACCCGGTCGCTCGTTGCAGCTGCGAAAGTAACAAATACCTTCAGGACATGTTTTGCATGGGTGTCCTCGGCTTTCTTGCCTGCCACACGCACTTCCTTTGCTATCATCATCATCATCTCTTACCTGCTACCACCATCGTCACCTTGTCGCTTGTTCTTTTAATTACACTATCATTTCGCTAAAATACTACTCATCGCTACATAAAGCAAGGGATTCCTAAGCGTGCGTCGCCGTAAACACACCTTAAATACGGTAATAGAGTTGCTTTGCTGTACTTTTGATCGGTTTTTTCTGAATTAGTGCCTCGTCCGAGGCTCAGACGAGGCACTAATTAATCATAAGTATGGTTAAGTAACTCTACTATCGTATTTACGGTGACGTATACCTGGGAATACATTACTTAATATAGTTACTTGTATGTACTTTTGATCAGTTTTTTTGTTAATTATTGCCTCGTCCGAGGCTCATACGAGGCACTAATTAATCATAAGTATAGCATAAGTAATCATAAGTAAATACTATCAAATTTACGGTGACATATCCCGGGGAATTCATTACTTTAGGTGGTTTCCCAGGCCACCCCACAGTCCTTCAGATTAAGTTCACTACGCTAGATATAACAAGTGACAATAGTAGACACATTTTTTTCGTTGATCGAACTAGAGAGTCTTGAAACAAGGCGGCTCTTGTTTCAATTATCTATATTATTTGATAACTCTAATCAAAACCATAATTACTGAGTTTTACCCATATTCATTTTCAAATGAAATATGTTTAATTACTTATACTAAATAAAGTCGACTGTCGATCATAATTGTAGCTAAGTAACTCTACTATCGTATTTGCGGTAACGTATGCCTGGGAATCAATTACTTTACACTCTTTTAATTAATTAATCTTAAGGAAATACAGCTATTTAGTTAGCATAAGCAAACCTCGGCCAAGAGGGTGAAAAAGAAGGTTTTAAATTGCTAAATAAAAATTGCACACAGCACAACTATGTACATTATCATTGTTGGAATTAAAACTGTTTTGGAAAACACAGAATCGTATTACAACATAATTAATTCATCACAATCAGGTATCAATTACCTATAAACAAAATGATAGACATAATATTATGGCTAAGTGAAGAATCATCACATGTGCAATTTGACCTACTTTGAATTACATACATATTATTTTGACATCCGATTCTTTGTACTCGAGTCACACACTAACATAATAATGTATTTTATTTATATTGAAATAATCAACTGTGAATGATTTGTTATAATTTATTAAACGAGACTTAAAACAACAGCACTAAAGCGGTGTCACAATCAAACCTCGGCCAAGAGGGTGAAAAAATAGGTTTTCAATTGTTCACAATTGTACAGTGGCTTTTTACATATAAAATAATAAAATTACTAGTTTGGAAATTAGTATAATAAGTGTAGATGTATAATGTTTTGTGTTAATATCAGACAGTTCAAATAAAATATTATTATAAAGATAATCGTTGCAGAGCTCCAATACGTCAAAGCACTTCATTACACCCACTTGAACTAGGTATGATAATAACTTAAAATTATTTTTAGCTTGAATTTCAATGCGTTATTAACACAACAACAATGATACCAATTGATAATTTATAAGGGGAGAATAAAAAAAACACATTTTAGCATGAAATATTAGTGTTTATGTATTGTAATATATTATTTATTATTTTAATATTATTATTATGCTGAGTTAGCTTTTAATATAATTCTTATAGTCATAATCTTTTATGACACTATTATACATATAAATACAACTTGGGTTAGATTTAGTTAAAATCATTAACGGTAAAACTGCATATATTTAACTCAAAGGTATTTTTCATAAATACGTGTGTGTTTTATTCACACATCAATTTTATAAATTAAGTCATTGTCAAGGAAAAATGGAGTTATTTAAAAGAATTAAAAATTATATGGTTGGCCACTTAATTTTGACATTACCAATAATTACTAAAATAATACTACAACGGTTTTATATTGTAATAAATAATTTATAATTTTAATATTAATATTATGCTGAATTAGTTTTTAATATTATGACACTATTATAAATATAAATTCAATTTCGGTTAGGTTTTGTTAAAATTATTAACGGTAAAACTGCATATTAAATAGAGTCTTATGCCATTTTAATAAAATATCATTTGCATTCAACTTTATAGATTGTTCCATGAATATAATAATTATGATAAGTGTAGATGTATATAATATAATGTTTTGTGTAAATATTAGTTGAAATAAAATATTATAAAGGTAATTGTTAGAGAGCTGGAATATGTCATACTTGGATTAAGTTTGGTCTTATGATATTATTATTGTGACTGAAGCAAACTCCTGTTGTGAGAATCGGAAATAGTAATAATCATTATTGTTATACATTTGCATATAATTATTAAATGGATAATAATATGATCCTACAGTTTATATTATAAGTGGTGTAAAAAAAGAGGAATCGATGTGAAGGTCGATAATAAAATGGCGTTTACGGCGGAAGCTTGTCTTGGATATGTTTAGTGGAATTATAATTAGATATCCCCAAACTAAATTATACGTTTCTTTCAATACGAACACCATTTCACGCTTGATTTTCAATTTGGACGGTAAAGATTTTGTTTATAACTGTATTTGAGATTATTTTAGAAAAGCAATTTCATATAATCACACGTTGCACGATCAAATTAGCCAGTATTTAGTTTGAAACATCGGACGCGATCAACGCGCACATCGATATTATTTTATATTAGCAAATAATGTTTTTAGCATTTATATAAATAAATATGAACACTGTGATTTATTGCCACTATTTACTAATTCTTATTTTTTTCACATTTCTTTTGGTTAAGCGTATTTTTCCAATACAATGTCACTCACAAAGAAGAAAGTTTTTGAGTGGGTAACTTTTGAGCCGTTCATTCAATCAATTCCAAAATATTATTTAAAAAAAAACACATTATTTTACAATTTATGACAAAATATATATGTTTGCACATTGACAATACTAAATTTCAAAATCAAATTGACCGGGGAGTTACACTGATTACATTTATTAATATTGTTTTATTACATGTGAGCTTGTTCTCCTTAAAAACAATACAATTTATAAAATAATAAAAATATGGTAATTTTATGCAGTTTTTGAACTTTAAAATGAAATTTTTTTTAAATACTGGAGTATTTACCAAACAAATATATAACCAGCGTTATAGCTCAGGGGATAAGACGCGTGGCTACAAATACTATGGTTATGGGTTCAAATCCCACCCAAGCCAAAAATTTATTTGATCGGTTATCACGACTGGGAGATCGGGAATAATATTAATAAAATCCCGATCGATCGTCTTGATCCTGGTTTACTCTGATATCCTAGATTTAAGGGAAATATTAAGTGTGTCACCTGTATAACTAGTAATAGTTATACTAGAAAAAAATGTAAAAAACACGTTGTTGAGTTTAAAAGAACAATCCTTCTACAAAAAGCCCGTATCTTGGTTTACTCCGATTTACGGGACTATTAAGTCTTGTAAAAAAATTAACTAACACGTTGTTTTGTCTAAAAACTTAAAAGACATAAATGTGTAAAAGCGGATATAAATAAATAAATAAACATTCACCGTACAAAAAAAATGAGCTAAATATGCAGTTTAATTTTACATATTCTTAAATAATTGTAACCCAAGTTGTATCTATATCAGAAGCTTATTTATAAAGATTATATAAAATCTAATATCGATAATAAATGTGTACATTAAATATATGCACCAAAATATATTTAATAAAGAAACACTAATATTTCAAGTCTAAGAAGCTTCCCGGGATAATCAGGGTGGACTTGAAATAATTGAGAATATTTTAGGGGGTGAAAAATAATTAATTATATAAATAGTGCTTTTGAAATGGAATCAATTGTTTTTCTAAAGTACTCAGTAGTGACTGTTAGGTTTGTTTTTTTTTTATTATTCTTACGATACCCTACCACCCCTTAAAATATATATTGGAATAATCATTAATAATAAATGTTTAATAATATGAACACATTCTCAGAATTTGCCCTCGAAGTGAGGCGATGTGTAGATTGTGATAACCGAAAAGGTAGAAATAATGCAAGGTGATTTGTTTAATGCAAAAAGTTGTTCGCTACACCTTTTAGCCGCCATTATGTGCATATGATTTTAATACAATATTAGGGGCTGCGACAATACTGGTTGATCCAATATTCAAGGCATGATTATGATGATAGTGTGGTCGAGTATTAGTGATGTTTTTTACGTCATAATGTGGATATCGAACCCGGTACAAGAGGATGTAATGATGACCACTTTGTGGGCCACCGTTCACACGGCTTTATACTGCGGTAGCCTCACCTGTCTGTCTCATCACTTCTTCTTCTTCAATAATAACAACATTATATTATATTATATTATATTATACATACATATATAATGTAATACACCTTCTATATTAATAGCTTGTGGACGACCAGGTTCCCACACCACCAATGCGGGGTCGAAAGTCAAATTTCATAACCCCTCACTATAACTACGCATTACGATTATCCCCAACTAATAATATTCGACAGCATCGTTTTAATCAATTACTCAATATTTTGAATTTATTTACAAATATTTATTATATAAACCAGCGTTATAGCTCTAAAGATAAGAAGCGTGGCTACAAATACTCATGGGTTCGAATCTCGCTCAAGTCAACAATTTGATTAATTATCACTACTAAGAGATCGGGAATAATATTAATAAAATCCCGATCGATCGTCTTGATCCAAGTGTACTTTGTAAATAAATGTGTAACTAGTAATAGTTAATATCACCGACAGGCAGACAGTGTGTGTATGTTGTATGTCTGTCTGTACGGTATATATCTGTATCAATCAATCATCAGTGTTACCAGATGGAAGAATAATATTTTATATTATTATTTTAATACATATCTTAAATCTCGAATCGGGTATTTTAATGATAATAATATTAAATTAATTTCAAAATAATATTAGAGATATTTAATAATGCATTATAAATGACAATTCTCAAAAAACAGTATTTATTGGGAAACTCTCTTTTTATATATATTGTGATGAGTTGTTGCCATCATATGAAAACCGTATTAATTTATTTTATTTATAATTTACATTGAAAATTAAAACGTCTTCTGAATGAAAAAATCAACAACTTATTACCGTCATCTCGAGAATAATATTAATAAAAATCCCGATCGATCGTCTTGATTCAGGTTTACTCTGTTTTCCTGGATTGTAAGGTAAATATCTGTGTAATTAGTAATAGTTAATTTCACCGACAGACAATTAACACGTTGTTGTGTCTAAAAAAAACCCTCTCAAAAAAGTTCCGTCAGAGATGTAGGTTTTCTGGTATTCTCTTAATAATAATAAAAAAAAACCTATTGGTTCTTGTCATCCAATTTTCAATACATAATAATAATGTACGATTTGACAAAATATGTTGACATAATATTTACATACATCAATCCGCAGTCCTTTATCGAACGATACGAACGAACATACTCAACTACATAAATAGAATAATATCTATAATTACCTAGCGTGGGTGTATGTTGTATTTTATATATTCAGATTCATCCCTTAACTATCAGTGTTACCAGACGGAAGAATAATATTTTACTACAATTAATACTTATTATCCAGTCTTGCTACAAACACATGCTTCATTTAAATGATTGTGACTAGAACAAACACTATATTATATCGGAAATTAGAAGCTCTTACAAATGTATCAAGTCAATGAAAATATGCTTCATTTTAAAACATATTTTATCCTATTAAATGACACTTTTTACAAATAGTAAAATAGTCCTATTTGACCGGCAACTAATGTAGATTCATCTATTATCTATTACACATTTCATGTCTCTGTCAATAGAAGGTATTTAATCGGAAACTGTTATATTTTTTTAATAATATTCAAACGCATGACATGCAGTGTTACCAGAATGAACAATGATATTTTATTGCAATCAATACATTTCTAAAATCTTAAAACGGGTATTTTAATGATGATAATAATAAATGACAATTCTAAAAAAAACAGTGTTTATCGGGAAACTCGCTTTTTAAATATTGTGATGGGTATTATTCATATTAAAAAACTAAGCAGAACAATTGAAAATTTTCAGTTAATACCAGCCTAGTTTATTATATTATATAAACCTCTGACAATAAAAGACAATCTTTTTATTAAGTACGGTATATTTAGATGATACATAATAATAATAATGTACGAATTTGAAAAAGATATGTAGATAGAATATGGACATATCCTTAAATTGTACGAAAAAAATAGGAAAATACATCGGCAATCCATAGTCCTTTATCGAACGATAAATAATAGGGAAAATATATCATGACTGGAATATTTATCTCATATTCAATCTACAGATTATCCAAATATCGCATCGAATGATTGTCAATTTAATCAGTATAAACGATCAAAATGTGAATCGAGGGTCTGTCATTAGTCGTTATTCGTAAATTAATTAGAATATAATGAGAGGTGAAATAATGTGTTCGGGTCGCATGCTAATAATAAGTATGCGATATCGGCGAGTGAATAAAAGTTAATTTATATTGTAATTATATTGTGTAGTAAGAGTGTTTATTATAATAAATAATAAAGTGTATGCAGGTGTGTTATAGTCGGCCAATTAGAGTGCTGTCATATTAATGGCTCATCATCACAACCCCCAAGTCACTTCTCACCTTTTGTTGACCCGATCATTAGTCCACTCTTTCTTACCCCCCATCAAAAAACAAACACACCCCATAATCGAGGAGCCACCGTTCTTCACAGGATGGTTATATTTAAAACTGCATTTGGAATGGTGGTTGTGCTATGGTTAATTGATGGAGAAAAATCGATAATGTTGATTGTAATCTGTGTGTGTAAAACATTGAGACCGCACGCCGAGTTACTATCAAACCTTTTATATTTTAATACATTAAATCACATTTTTTTTAAATAAATACTAATTATATTAAATTTCTTATTATATATAATTAATTAAGTATTCTTATAAGCGACTTGGATTAAAGTGATAGTATATTTTTTGGGATACGTTGTATATTGCATAGGAAGAAGCCACCCACTGAGCATCCTACTACATTTCCACCTTAATTAACACTTTCGACCTTAATTCATCCCATATATATATATCCCTATATAAAAAAAATATTTACCATGTATTAAGATATAGGTGAATTGCACATATAGTGACAAAGTTTTGAAAAAATAATATTCCTAAAATTACACCTAAAAAATTTTTCGGTCAGTAACAAATAACTCAAAATAATTTATTAAAAACTAAATTGAGACGTTTAGAAGGAATAGCTCCAAAATATTGTTTCAGATGTTTTTTTATAATCGTTGTAATTGATTATTTGATCAGAAAATATGTTAAATCCCTTTGATTCGCTCAGTTTCATTTCAATTTGAAAAATATTTGATTTTGTGTCATTGACCCATCGAAATTACTACCACACAATTATCATTTGTATAGTTTTGATTTCAACAATTTAATAAGATCACTTGATAGGGCGTAAATGCCAGGGGATAAGAAGCGTGGCTACAAACACTGTGCTCATGGGTTCGAATCCCACTCAAGTCAAGAATTTTTAAATTAATTTGATCGGTTGTTACGACTGGGAGATCAGCAATAATATTAATTAAAATCCCGATCGATCGTCTCGATCCTGGTTTACTCTGATTTCCTGTATTGTAAGGTAAATACTGATTATTAAGTCGGTGACCTGTGTAACTAGTAATAATACAGACAATTAATTAACACGTTGTTGTCTATAAAAAAACCCTCTCAAATTGACCTTTTCTAAAAATAAAAAAGCTCTTCAGAGGGTAAATAAATAAAAATAAGGCACTGGTGATGAGATGGGGAATAGTTTTAATAAACTTCATCGTCATATATATATATATATATATATGTATATATATATATATATATATATATATATATATATATATATATAAATATATATATATATATATATGTGTGTATGGGAATAGTATTGAAGGAAAGACATGGCGGTAGCGATAATTTGCGAGAAGTCTGACCAAGTACAAGTTAGATTGTTATCAGTAACTGGCGCCCACTACTCTCCATTCACAATATCATCATTATTATCATCATCCAATAATATTACACCATTCCTGTATCTACTCTATTAGAATACCATGTAATCTAATTAGTGATTAACAAAATAATACATTTTTTATGATCATCTTATATTGAACGAACACAATTCTACACCAATGCATACAGTACATCAATAACTACCAATGTTTAAAGTTCTATATTTGTACTAAATTTTTTAATTTATACATTGCTTATAATTACCATAAAACACCACTTTCATTTTATATATATATATATATATATTTTATATATATATATATATATATATATATATATATATATATATTATTTAATTCATGTATTGTGTCTTAACTTTCAAGAGAGTTTATTTAAAAAATGTACCTAATTGTAGAACTCTTTCACTGTTCACGATACGGTAAGAAAAAAATATAAATATTCCAGAATTCATTTAAGCTAATGTGTATAATATAGATGTATTATCAACAGACATAGTCCAAGTGGGTGTAATGAAGTGCTTTGACGTATCAGAGCTCTGCAACGATTTCCTTTATAATATTACACAAAACATTATATGATATACATCTACACTTATCCTAACATCAATTATTATATTCATGGGATAAACAATCAAGTTAAAAAAAATATATTATATTTTATGATTGTTCTGTTAATACATTTTACCATATAATAAAGCAATATGTAAACGTTAGCCGCGCAGTTCTCTATAATTGTGAGCAATTGAAAACTTGTTTTTTCCCCCCTTGGCCGAGGTTTGATTTTAATATTATTTTTTTAACCATAATACGACTTATTGTTATTTATAAATTACGATTACTTTTGTAAATATTACCTATCGTAAAATTTAAAAAGATATGTTTTTTTAAGCATCTATCTGAATTTATATTATATATTAAGATAACGTTTTTAGTCAATATATGTAATATTACTAGACCTATTAAACCAATATTGCGTACATAATGTTAACTCAAGTACTGCCAGTTAATAATGCCAATAAAATTAACTGTGTTTGTTGTGCTTACATTATCCTATAATTTTAATAATGCTTTCATTAAATTCCGGTTAGATGTTTAAATTTAATAAAGAAAGAAATATGCGTGGAATGAAATATGAAAATAAAAATTGCACACAGCACAACTATGTACATTATTACTGTTGGAATTAAAACTGTTTTGTAAAACACAGAATCGTATTACAACATAATTAATTCATCACAATCAGGTATCAATTACCTATAAACAAAATGATAGACATAATATTATTGCTAAGTGAAGAATCATCACATGTGCAATTTGACCTACTTTGAATTACATACATATTATTTTGACATCCGATTCTTTGTACTCGAGTCACACACTAACATAATAATGTATTTTATTTATATTGAAATAATCAACTGTGAATGATTTGTTATAATTTATTAAACGAGACTTAAAACAACAGCACTAAAGCGGTGTCACAATCAAACCTCGGCCAAGAGGGTGAAAAAATAGGTTTTCAATTGTTCACAATTGTACAGTGGCTTTTTACATATAAAATAATAAAATTACTAGTTTGGAAATTAGTATAATAAGTGTAGATGTATAATGTTTTGTGTTAATATCAGACAGTTCAAATAAAATATTATTATAAAGATAATCGTTGCAGAGCTCCAATACGTCAAAGCACTTCATTACACCCACTTGAACTAGGTATGATAATAACTTAAAATTATTTTTGGCTTGAATTTCAATGCGTTATTAACACAACAACAATGATACCAATTGATAATTTATAAGGGGAGAATAAAAAGAACACTTTTTAGCATGAAATATTAGTGTTTATGTATTGTAATATATTATTTATTATTTTAATATTAATATTATGCTGAATTAGCTTTTATTAAAATAAGATTATGACACTATTATAAATTTACATACGACTTGGGTTACGTTTAGTTAATCTACATATTTAACTCAAATTTTTCATAAATACGTGTGTGTTTTATTCACACATCAATTTTATAGATTAAGTCATTGTCAAGGAAAAATGGAGTAATTTAAAAGAATTAAAAATTATTTGGTTGGCCATTTAATTTTGACATTACCAATAATTACTAAAATAATACTACAACGGTTTTATATATTTGTTAATTCATTGAAACTTTGACAAGCGAATAAATATTAAAAAAGGTCGTTTGTTTTGTTTAATATGCCTGCATAAATATTTGTTTTGGAAGAATACCGAGAACAGGTTGATTAGTTCGTAACTAGATCTGAAATGATAAATTGTGATCAACGCCCATGTTGAGAAAAAAAAATTGATAACGGGGCGTTCCTCATTTGTTTGGTTCGACTGGTTGTAATTAAATGTTTTTAATAATTGTTTCCCGCCGATGGATTTGAATGTGTGTATAATAATAATTGTAGTAAAGGAGTAAAAGAGGACTTGTCCCAATGAGTCACCATCAATAATGGAGTGACCCTAAAAAAGAAGCAACAAAGAGTACACAACATGAATGAAGCTGGACCTTCACAGTTTATCACCTGGCCACACAATATAATGTATAATAAATAGTCGATATTCCCTACTCCCGATTTATAAATAACGATAAACAGGCGCCGGCCATATTTCATATTATAATCTAACATTACAAAAGCAATTAACTGTTTTAATTATAACCGTCCGTCGCTCCGCTTATATGCGTGCTGGCTCTTCTTCCTCTGCCACTGTCGGGAATCGAACCTGCGACCCCAACCTGCGCGAATACACGCCTCTTCTTCATTATAACAAACAACTAGCTACCACATTTTAAAATACACCTTCATTCATATTCAGATTTAATATAATATTAATGAATAACTACTTGGGAGTTCTTGTAGCGTAGTGGTTAGCGTAGCGGATTACGGACTAACAAGTCTACGATCGCGTCCTGTCACCAACAAAACTTTATTCAGTATTGACAAATATATTTAAACCAAAGCACATTTTTAGTTTAATTAGAAAGTAACCATTGAATCAATTCAATTACAAGAGTATTGCATAAATTTTAAGTTAACCCAAACTACATAATAAGGTATTATATCTATTATTGTTGAACGTGTGTGTATGTTAAATGTCTGTACAGATCCAGAGGTTAGGAAAGAAACGTAAAAAAATTGCTTTTTCAATCATTATTTAACATATTAAACTAAGACTTTTTACAAATAGTAAAATAGTACTATTTGACCGGCAACTAATGTAGATTCATCTATTATCTATTACATATTTATTTGATGGTATTTAATAGTAAGCTGTTATATTTTATAAATAATATTTAAACGGAGTGACGCATGACAGCCAGTATTACCAGATGGAACAATCATATTTTATTACAATTAATACATATCTCAAAAAAAAAAACAGTATTTATCGGGAGACTCGCTTTTTAAATATTGTGATGAGTGTTATTTTATTATTTTAAATTATTTTATTGTGCCACCACTCGTTTATGCACATATTATAATATATATAATTGTCTAACTGTGTGTATTTTATATGTCTGTCTGTCTGTCTGTCTGTCTGTCTGTACGGGTCAATCTTTCAAATCTTTCAAATATCCTCAGCGTATACAGAGTCGCTATATACAGAAAAATAGTCCTTAATATATCAGGGTACAAGCATTAAAATTCCGTGTGCTCTTAAGTCTTTATGGAATTGAGCCATATATTCAAAATAGAATAGAATATTTGGTAGTGAGACTGCATTTAAATTTGTTGATTGTTGAAGATATGCGAAAGTAGCCCTTAATATGTATCGAATACCTTCGAGATATCGTATACTTTCGTTTGAAATATGTTTGCTGTCAGTATTGATCTTAATATATGAAACTTCAAAAAATGTTCATTTTCAATGATTGTTTAAACTATAAAATGGGGCTTTTTCGAAATAGTAAATGGTCCTATTTGACCGGCAACTAATGTAGATTCATCCATTATCTATAACACGTTTCATGTCTCTGTCAATAGAAGGTAGTTAATCGTAATCTGTAAAATTTTATAAATAATGGTCAATCGAAATCCCATTATGACAGCTAGGTGTTGCTAGGTGTTGCTAGGGGTATAAATAATTCAATTTAAATATTTAATCATAATTAATACATATCTAAAATCTCGAAACGGGTATTTTAATGATAATATTATTTAATTAATTTCAAAATAATATTTTAGAGATATTTAATAATTATACATATAATATATACAGAGTCGCTATATTATATGAAATGCATGGCATTCCTTGCACTGGCAACAATACAGATGCCGACAGCCGCGTCATTCGCGTTGTTATTAACATCTTATACTCCGCTCCTGTTATTTTGTTTATTCGTCATCAACTGAAGCTCCAACATCATCACCATCATCATCATCATCATCATCATCACAGGTGGACCAACATCTTCTTGCATTTGAATTTCACCCCGTCTGACACGTAATACATGTGTTTAATAATAATAATGACTAGCTCCACAAGATTGAATTCGCGTAAAAAGACAACCTAATCTATTATACGTTTTAAATAATATTGTAAGCCCTTTTTAACTTTGAAAATAGTATAAAGATATATAGTAAATTTGAGTGGTTATAATATACCTATTCGGGGAACCTTCCACAATAAAAAGGGAATGCATCATTTACAGTACCTCAGTATAATGATGCAGTGAAAAAAATATATATACGGTTCTACTTTTAATATTATTTTATTCTTCGCTTTTTCCAAAAAACCGTTAAACATTTTATTTTTAAGTTATAATAAAAAAAATAAAAAAAATTATGTTTAAGTTTTAATAAAACTACGTTTAAAAGCTCAAAATAGAAAATTTCCCATTAAAACAAAGCAAAAAAATCAGAAATATTTACCATTTAAAATATTAAATAAATTTCACATTTTTTATAGATATTTATATAATTTGATCATGCATAAATATTTATTTATTATATAATCAATTTTAAAAAATCAAAAGAATATTTTGATTGATAAAACACTTTAAAGCAAAAATGAAATCAAAACTCAAAGATAAATGTCCTATTAAAAAACCAGGCAGAACATAAAAAAACATTAACAAATTGAAAATTTCAATTAAAATTACCCTAGTAACATATATAATTGTCTAAGGTCCATCACTGTTACCAGATGGAAGAATAATATTTTATATAATTATCGGGGAACTATATAAATATCGTGACGCCTTCCCTATTGGCGGGAGTCCCTTTATAAGGGGTTGGCCAGGCCACCTTGGCCTTTACGGGAGAATATAGTAGAGATGGTTTCCCAGGCCACCACACAGCAATGAGTACTTAAGATCTAGTTTGCTAAGCTAGATCTACCAAGTGACTCCGGTGCTGTGAATCGAACCCGGGAGTCTTCACTTACACTAACCACTGGGCCACAAGGCGGCTATATTACTAACCATATTAAACCGTATTAAATTACTATGTTCCGAATGAAAAGATAAACAACTGATTACATATTCATAAGAATGCAACAGTTTGTATAAGAAGTGTGTGTTTAGATGAATGTGTAAATAGTGTAAGCTGACCTCGTGATGATTGAAGAAGTCGTCTTCGGGAATATCGTGCAGCAGCGGAGTGACATGTCTCTCCCATTCCTCCATGTTCAGCGAGGGCGCAGTATTGTCATGGCACAGGCTGATAGTATAGTACACTATGTATAGAGAGCACAGGTGATAACAGTGGCTGAGTGGGTGAGACGACCCGCCTTGGCAAGAGCCAGAGCGGTAGTGTAGTGTATGAAGGCTGTATGCTGTGCCTGTATTACTCCATACATATTATATTATATTGTATTGTACGTGTATTGTCATCCACTACTATACCGCCCTGCCCCATTGGTCGCCGCGACGCTTTTATATATACCCATCTCGCTCACTACCTCCACATCCCTCCCTCTCGCACATCATCATCACATCTTGATCATCCCTTATCTTCTTTAAATAACCATTAATACTATTATCCACTTGCTCTCATATCCTGTATAATTACTCAAACTTAAAATCACCGACATACAATGAAAAGCTCCTTCATAGCGTATAATATCGTAAGTGAAAAAAAAATCTCTATGGAACTGAATGATGCTTTTCAATAATTATTTAACCTATTAAATGACACTTTTTACAAATAGTAAAACAGTCCTATTTGACCGGCAACTAATGGAGATTCATATATTATTTCATGTCTCTGTCAATAGAAGCTATTTAATCGTAAATTGTTATATATTATTGTGTTATATTTTGAGTGACATTTGAAATACAGTGTTACCAGATGGAATATGTGGCTCAGTTCCATAAAGACTTAAGAGCATACAGATTTTTTTTTGCACTTACGATATTATACGCACATATATATATATATATATATATATATATATATATATATATATATATATATATATATATACTTAAATCTTAACACAACTTTAAATTAATGGTTTATATTTGAATAATTTACAATGTGGCACAAGTCAATGGATTAAATATAACACAATTATATAAAAAATACCTCTATTTAAACTACCAGAACTAAATTAATATTGATAATACAACTAAGTGCGTTTTGGCAGTAGATAAAGTAATAAAAAACATATACAAATGCAACAGATCAAATCAATTAACAAAAAATCTTACTTGGGCGAGATTTGAACCCTTGACCACAGTATTTCTAGTCACTTGGATTGACGGGATTCTTTTTGTTAAGTATTGCATTCCCAGGCATACGTCACCGTAAACGTACACCATAAATACGATAGTAAAGTTACTTAGCCACAATTATGATTGGTTCTTTTGTTAGTTAATGCCTCGTCTGAGCCTCGGGCGAGGCAATAATTAATAAAAAAACGATCAAAAGTACAGCATATCCACTCTATCGCCGTCTTTACGTGGTACGTTTATGGCGACGCACGCCTAGGAATCCCAAGCTTTAGGGGTTGGTTAAGTTTTATAGTAGAGGTGGTTTCTCAGGCCACCCCCAAGATATCAGATCTAGTAGATCTACTAAGTAACTCCAGTGGACACCCTTTTTGCCGGCGTTAGGGATCGAACCCGAGAGTCTCACTCACGAATCCGTTATACTATCCACTGGGCCACAAGGCGGCAATTGATACCTATTTGGAATTATAATGCTTCTCCAGGATAATTGATGAAATATAATATAGAATAAAATGTATGCATGTAAGTGGAGATAACATTTATCTTACGATGAAAATATAATAAATAATTTCAATTTAATCGGAAATTAAATTCAGCAAAAACTTATAGTTAATTAATTGCACATATCATACAAATCGTCATACCTCTTTCATAATAAATTAAAATAATAAAGCACTATATTGATTGTCACATGGGCAGTTTTAATAAAAAGCGTAGGTACTTTTGTTTGAGGACGTGTTAATTGTGAGATGTTCACTGTTCCAAATTTGTTAGCACTTCTACTGTGCCCTGTTATCGATAGGACAGTGGCACTAAACCAATCACTATCCGATAATATAATATAACATTTAGTCAAATTGACAGGACAATCGTACAAATAAGTGGTAAGGCCAGCGGTGATGTGTGGACAACGTGTAAATAATTAGTAATAAAGTGTCGGCTTGATTGATGGATGGCCGAGTAGCTGCGACTATCACTGCTTACTATAACACGCCAAATAATAGTGAATAGTTATATTGTGTGTGAAATTATGAAAAAGCAGTGGAGTACCTCTGTTAACCACACGGTATAGGGTATATCAGGTGTGTATGGCCTGGGGTATACCGGCTACAACTACACTACCTTTCATATTAGTTTCCCACTACATTTACTTACTTACTATCGACTACCACCATATTATATTATTGTGTATTTTATGTATGTATATATATTTATTTATCTAATATATATATATATATATATATATTTATATATATATATTAGATAAATAAATATAATTAATCATAAAGGAAAGCATGAACCATCATCACCTTTCCATTACAGGAAAAACCTAATGCGGTTCGGCAATTGATGGAAATTTGTCAGTATTATAGAAAAAAGGTGAGAAAAATGAAGAAACAGAAATATAAAAGAAATACAACAAAAAATACAACATATTATAAAAAATATAAAGAATATCATGATTGCTTAAAATTAAGAAAATCTTTCATACTTATAGGGGATGATAAATATGTCATTCTTCACCCCACTTTCATTCCATTCATTCAAAAGAACTATGGATCTGGTTAATGGAGAGTGATGGAGTATGTAAGTATGGGTCCTAGGGGTTACAAACAAGGAGTGAGAGCGACAGCGCGTATAATTCTTATATATATATATATATATATATATATATATATATATATATATATATATATATATATATATATATATATATATATATATATATATATATAAATATATATGTATGTCATCATTGGGGTGAATTATTGTGAATGACAAAGAATACTAATAAAAAGTTCTATAATATAATAAGTATTGCAACAAGTCAAACAATAAATAAATATATATATTAAAGATTTTTAACAAAAAAATTTTTAAATACATTAAATAACCAGCGTTACATATAATATAGATTTTGAATTTACAAATTTACATTTTTAGTGTCTGTTAGTTATGGTAGTCAAAATAGAGTTATTTTTTATAATTGTGCTATATTTAAGTCATTACATTTAATTTATAGTTCTGTTAATACTGTGACTTTTTTTTTCATTAATTCGCCATTATCTCAAAACTATGAAATATGACCCCTAGTGGATTTTGTCAGTATACACTCGATATAAAATACTAAATTGATCTGTTTTTATGACTGGGAGATCAAGAATAACATTAATAAAATCCCGATCGATCGTTTTGATCCAGGTTTAATCTGATTTCCTGTATTTTAAGGTAAATAAATATTAGGTCGGAATTGATTAAGTTAGTTTGATTTAGAGTTATTACGCTGGTTATTGGATGTATACAGCAGTATTTTAATAATATTATAAAGGGTGTTTTGTTTGTGATGTGTTAATATAAATATAAAACAGAATAAGACGCGTGACTACAAATAATTTGGTCACGGGTTCAAATTCAAACAATTTTATATTAATTGACTATATACCTGATCGATCGTCTTGGTCCAGGTTTACACTGATCTCCTGGATTGTAAGTCGATGATCTGTAACTAGTAATAGTTAAGATCAATTACACGTTGTTGTGTCCAAGTAGTAATCATATAGTTATCAGTGAAGATGCAAAAGTGCTACATTGAAAAGTGCAATATGTAATACACAATAGTCAAAATGATGACGGTCAATGATCATAACTTATAAGTGCATAATACAAAAAGACGTGTTTTGACATAACGAAAATGAAAAGTTGAGTGTGCAAGCGGTGATTTAAAGACGAATACCCGTCGGGATTTATGGGCTTCGAGATGGAAGGAAACCTGTCTTCCTTTGCTCATACATTATACAATAATATATTGCACTATCAACTAAAGGTTATCAGCCCATTCACCAAACCGTCTCTACTGTCCTATTACAATACAACTTAACCACTTTATTCATATTACATTATTGTTAATAATGTTATATATTATAGCTTAATATTCAAAATCAAATAGAATATTTGGTAGTGAGACTGGATCTATATTTGTTGATTATGAAGATATGCGAAAATAGTCCTTAATATATATGACATGTGGTACTGCTTCATCGCAGATTCGTTTGCCGTCCGTATGTTTACTACATGTATGAAACGTCAAAAAATGTTGATTTTCAATCATTATTTAACCTATTAAATAACACTTTTTACAAATAAAAAAATGGTATAGTAATGTAGATTCATCTATTATCTATAACAAATTTCATGTCTCTGTCAATAGAAGATATTTCATAGTAAACTGTTTTATTTTATAAATAATATTCAAACGGAGTGACGCATGACAGTCAGTGTTACTAGATGGAACAATCATATCTTATATAATAAATAATTGCGAGATATTTAATAATGCATAATAAATGACAATCCTCAAAAAATAGTATTTATCGGGAGACTCACTTTTTAAATATTGTGATGAGTGTTGTTATCATATGAAAACCGTATTAAATTATATAATTTATAATTTACTTTTTACCGTCCTATTAAAAAGCCAAGCAGAACATTAACAAATTACTTATCTATAAAATGTATGTATTCAAATAATTCGAGGTATGTATGTATTGGCATGTGAGTAGGGTTACTTTCGATTGTTAGGTAAGCTAATATACATTTATTATAGTAGTATCAGGGTTAATATCAAGTATATGGTTTAAACATATGTTATATTATCGCGCCTCAATCTTATTTTACCGCGCACGGCTCAAATTTGTAAATGAATGTGCAATTATGGAAATGTGACATGCGATTGACCAGACGCACACTGCAGCACACATTAATAAATATGCAGGTAATCCAGGTAATGTGCGATGGCCAATCAGTGTGATTTGCGGTCGATACTGATAGTGGTGATGTCAAATATTGTGATATAGTTAGTGTGCACCCTGGCTATAATATCAGGTCGGTCACACAATTATACGAAGTCCTTTACATGTTAGGTTCTTTATCCAAACTGCGACATATTTCTTAAATATCCCCTAAATTAGTCTCAAATTACAATACAATGTTTTAAATCGATACACGCACACACACTTTCTCACTATTGTATCACACTTTTATTCGTGATCGTCCATTATTTATACTTTATTGTATAAAACTACACGCATTTAATAGTTTAATATCGTGATTCTATTCAAATAATATTTATACCGAACACGTTACTTTACTCGTGATTAAGCTAATTTTATTATTTATATTATAATTTCTCATGGGATCACAAGTTCTCAGTATATATTATTTTTATTTGATTTTTAAGGAGCTGCTCTATTTTTTTATATATTATTATTAAGAGAAAATAGTCGTCTGGAGTACCAGAGAACCTATATTTCTGATGAAGCTTTTTGAGAGGGGTTTTTTAGACACAACAAGGTGTTAATTGTCTATTGGTGATCTTAACTATTACTAGTTACATAGATTTTTACCTTACAATCCAGGAAAACAGAGTAAACTTGGATCAAGACGATCGATCGGGATTTTTATTAATATTATTCTCGAGATGACGGTAATAAGTAATTTAATAATGTAAATTATAAATAAAATAAATTAATACGGTTTTCATATGATGACAACAACTCATCACAATATTTAAAAAGCTAGTTACCCGATTAATACTGTTTTTTGAGAATTGTCATTTATTATGCATTATAAAATATCTCTAATATTATTTTGAAATTAATTTCATATTATTATCATTAAAATACCCGATTCGAGATTTAAGATATGTATTAATTGTAGTAAAATAATAATATAAAATATTATTCTTCCATCTGGTAACACTGATGGTTGATTGATGAATCCGTACAGACAGACATACAACATAGACACACGTTCAACAGTTATATCTATAACTAGGGTAATTTTAATTGAAATTTTCAATTTGTTAATGTTTTTTTATGTTCTGCTTGGTTTTTTAATAGGACGGTTATCTTTGAGTTTTGATTTCATTTTTGCGTGTTTTTTATCGATTAGAAGAAATTTTTTATTTAAAAAATGTAGTATAAAAATGTGGAATTGTTATGCATAAACAAATTAAATACATCTAAAAATGTTTTTAAATGCTGAGTTTTGTTTTGAATACTTTTTTTTATTAAAATTATAATTATTACTATACTAAATAAAGTCGACGGTCCGTAATAATAAATGCAATGTATACCTTCATATTTTTATGGCTACATATTACAGGTGGTACAAAATACATACATACATATATCTGAATAATTGTGATCGGGTCAAAGGCAAACAGTCCCCAGAGTGTCACCGATATTAATTTTAATTAACATTTCGCACCCTTTCAATTTACGACCCTTATGAGCATGCTAAAATGTTACCTTTACATTTGTGCTACAACCTCAAAAATAAATAATGAACGTGTACATATAGAGAGAGAAAAAAAGCCATTGACATATTTGACCGTTTTCAACGTGGAGGGTGAATATTGTGGATTATTGTTAGTGTCAATTTAGGCAAAGAGGATGGCGCACATTTCCCTCGTCATCTTTTGCACATTTTAGTATTTTAGTTATTAAGTGTTCGATATTAGTTTAGTCGGTTAGTATCAGTATGGTATAATAATAATGGTGATTAATCATGATGACCCTTCCTGTTGGTTAATGCGTGTCCGTTGTCAGCTCTTCTTACATACATTCCACATTAACAAACAGTTAGCAAATACAATACTAAATGTATGTATACAATACCTTCTAAACAATAGAAACACACACCTTTTACACCTGCACAATACCAATCAACTATCCACGGACACTTCCACTCAATTCACTTAACTTCACATTCTGTCATCAGTCACACAAACACCGACAACGGGTTAAACTCTTTTATGTATTATCATATTGAATTTATATTTATTTATTTTATATACAACAACGTGTTAATTAATTGTCTGTAGGTCATCTTAACTATTACTAGTTACACAGATCACCGACTTAATTACCTTACAATACAAGAAATCAGAGTAAACCTTGATCAAGACGATCGATCGGGATTTTATTAATATTATTCCCGAGCTCCCAGTCGTAATAACTGATAAAATAAATTCAAATATATATATATATATATATATATATATATATATATATATATATATATATATATATGTTATTATATATATATATATATATATATATATATATATGTATAAAAGAGTAGTTATATATATATATATATATATATATATATATATATATAATTGAATTATGTTAAATATTTATAAATGTCATTTGAACTATTACCGATTAGAACAATGCAGTAGATATAGAAAGTGAATAATTAGTGCACATCAATTCAGGGTCATGTATATAATATCTATCAGCACTTATTTTCTAGTCTGAGCACTTTGGTTAAACCATGTTGGGCGTGAGGAGTTGTGGGGTGGGTGACCGCTTGGAATACCGCGTGTTGTGGCACTCTCACACTGTTTTGGTATGACTTGATAATTTCACTACAACCAAAGCTCTTCCACGGGGAACTAATTATTAATATTAGCATTGAAATAAAATGTTGGAGAAAAAAAAACAATGCAGGAAATCCTTTAATCCAAGACAACTTATCATTATTATATTAAGTGTGCTCAACATATCAATGTAAAAAATCTCACTTGATAAATCTGTAACTCTTTGTTTTCAAAGGATTTCCTTCGATAGAAATAAATATGTGCTATAATAAAACCAGACGCAGGAAACAACTCAATCTTGAGATTGTGTCGCTTTTGTTCAGATTATAATATTGTTTCAATTGTGCCAATTAAAATTTAGTACTCCATCGGTTAATCAGCAATCTTTACCTGCCATACTCTTTACGCTTTCTATGTAGCTTCATACAATTAATATAAATATGATGACAGTGCTTATTAGCAGGTTAAATAATTAATAAATGAAAGACCACCCGTGCAGCTGTTAATTAGTTGCTACCTCGCTTTAACCTTACCGTAGTCACGAATTACTGCTATGCTCGTATTCTTGTACATCTTATTTTGCAAACTGTGTACTGAAGATCGGTTCGGTCGCTTTTCAGCTACACGGAAAGGAATATCGTGTAATATTAGCGTGATTTAGCGACAAAGCATGGCGATTGTTAGATTGTATATTTGAGATAGCAGCTAGTGATTGGAAGCTGGCAACTAATAGTCGGTAGCTGGTGGCTTGTGATGTTGGCAAGTAAAGGATTTAAATTGCAAATGAGAACCCGCCCTAAAACCCACCGCCTACACTTCATTTGTCTTAGCTATAAGAAGCCTTTCCCCATATTATTAGATATGTATGTATGTATTGTATATCACCCGTTTCCCCCGCTTTAATAATAATCCACTGACTGTTGTCTTGGAAGCGATTATTTCAAGAATAAAATGAAATGCACCGACCCGACCGTGGGGTGCACTCGAGGGGGAGTGGATTTAGAATGGAAATAATAAAAAATAGTGATGTTTTAGAGGTAGTAAAGCTGAAAGCAGAGTATTTGGTTTGTGATGTTAGTATCAGGTGGTGCCACCAATATGGGGATGTGCTTTAGCCAATGTTCAAAGACGTTATTGCTCACACTCAGTAACGCCCACTTCTTTCTTATTGCCAACCAATCCACTATCACACCAGGGCTGCTTGGCTTTAACCTCGTCATCAAAATACCATTCTAATACTTCACTATCGGACTGTGTCTGTGGACGTACAAACTGTCTTGGACAACCATATTAAACAAAATAACCAAGCGATAACATTATGGGCCGGTTTCTTCAGCCCGTGTTAAATCGTGTGTGATTGTACTAATCTCGTGTTAACGCTATGATGATTTTATCGCAGGCATTCAAGAGAACTTGCATACAGGCGACTCGAAACGATGCGAATGGAGGGGGAAATATAGCACGAGATCGAGATTTAGCTATTGCTGAGCAAGGATTCGACACGAGTTGAAGAAACCGGACCTATGTATATTAATGATATGTTCATCTTGTGCAATGTTAAAAATATATTCAATAATTCCAAACAAATAGCAGCCCTGTCGAGATATCACAGATTTTAACACGATTCAATATTGTAGTGTGAAAATTCAAACAAATGTAGAGGAGAAAAAACAGAGCCCTTTTATTATTAAAGTATATTATATGTCTACATATTTTAATATACCTTTTCATAAAAAGTATAGACGATTTATCAAAAGTACTCATCATTTTGTGTGTTATTCATCTAATAATTCGTCTTTATAATATTTAGGTACAAGAAAATAGTATACAACATGTCTTTAATTGAACTTAAAATAATTTAAAAGCGTTTGTGAAATTCCAATACGATCATAAAAAAATATACTAAAAGGGGGCTAAGATTTTTTTCGTATGAAAAAATAATTTAATATAATTAATTGACAGTTTGTGAATCTTCAGTTATTATAATGAGTGAATGTAGTTAATAATAACAATAACAAGTATGACAGCATTATGTAAACACTATGCTGTCATAATGTCTAAGGTCACTGACCGTGTTTGAAATCAACAACAACTAATTGTTAACACTATGACGCTTTCAATCACATAATAAGTAAAAAAAAAATTTAATAATAATTTGAAAAATTAACTAGCCGACTTGGACCATTAATGAAGGTGTGTTATATTTAATGTACCATTCCTTACAATTGAATATTTTAAGTTCAATCAATGTTGTATACGTAGTTGTAAATAATGGGACATAAGTTGATCAAGTCGTGATGGTAGATTTGGTAGTGGTGTGATTGTATAATGTGAAGTATGTACAGTTACAGTAGAGTAAAGTACGTAGTTATAAGGTAGTTAGTATTGGCCATTGTTATTATGATCGTGCTACGTGACAATTTGTCGTGATCCTTGCTTCTCCCGATTCTTCTTTTACTCAACAATGCCTCATAATATCTTCGCCATACACATTTATTTATACGAGCCACCAAATATTTGCTTTTAATTATAAGCCACCCACATCGATAATAATATTAATATAGAGCCTACAATATGCACGTGACAACTTGTTACTGAAAATATAAATGGGCTGGCGACTGCAATAAAAATATAAGTGTCTGTCACTTGCAATACATTGTTGTACGACAATTTATATGGCATGTATGATCAAATAAAACAAAATAGCCTTTTTTATAACGCACTAGGGTAATTGTAATTGAAAATTGGTTTTTTTATGTTCTGCTTGGCTTTATAATAGGACGGTAATAAGTTATTTATAAAATTATTAATAAAATAATTTAATACAATTTTCATATGATGACAACACTCATCACAATATTTAAAAAGCTGTTTTCCCGATAAATACTATTTTTTGAGAATTCTCATTTATTATGCATTATAAATTATCTCGCAATTTAATTATTTATTATATAAAATATGATTGTTCCATCTGGTAACAGTGGCAGTCATGCGTCACTCCGTTTGAATATTATTTATAAAAAATATAACAGTTTACGATTAATACTTTCTATTGACAGAGACATGAAATGTGTAATAGATAATAGATGAATATAAATTAGTTACCGGTCAAAAGGACCATTTTATTATTTGTAAAAAGTGTCATTTAATAGGTTAAATAATGATTGAAAATAAAATTTTTTTGACGTTTCATACATATAGTAAACATACGGACGGCAAACGAATCTGCGACGAGGCAGTACCACATTTCATACATATTAAGGGCTATTTTCGCATATCTTCAATAATCAACAAATATAAATACAGTCTCACTATCAAATATTATATTCGATTTTGAATATATGGCACAGTTATATATTACAGATTTTTCTAAATATAGCATATCTGTATATATTTTATGTATATATATATACTCTAAGAATTGGTTGATGGATCTGTACAGACAGAAATATAACATACACACACGTTCAACAATTATAGATGTAATAATTAGTATACTAAATGGAGTATGCAATGTATACCTTCATATTTTTATGGCTACATATTACAGGTTGTACAAAATATATTTTAAAATGAAGCATATTTTCATGGACTTGATAGAGCTTTTAATTTCCGATATAATAAAGTGTTAAATCATTTAAATGAAACACGTGTTTTGTTGGAAGACTATAATGCGGCGGTTTAATATCTGGTAACACTGATGGTTGAGGGAACTGTACATATAACATACACACGCCTTAGACAATAGTCAGCGCTAACTAGTACAATATTAATTGGGCATTAAGAGTAAAAGTTTAAATAGAAGCAGCCACAGCTAATATTTGGATATCAGGTCGAAATATAGACATAGATATATATATATATATATATTTATTAATTCAGTAACGAGTCCCTAAGGCCACATATAATAACAAGGCATGACTTCCATCCGATGATCGTAGCGACCCTCGACAACTACACCTGATGTATAGCTCTGTGATAATAAGATGGAAAGCCAACAGTCAAGTGGTTCGCAATGAAAGCAGTGCTGAGAGTGGTTGTAGGCCCGGGGCTATAACGAGGGCGGCCACTATAGCCGAGAGCAACCCCCGTGCCCACTCTCATTATAATCACGCATCACCGATCACAACATTATTGTTATGAATATAATAATAGATTAGACAGTATTAATGATTGTATCGGTGTTGTTATGTGTATGAATGTGGTCTGTATTTTGGTCACAGTACTACGAGTACGTCCTTAGTGAGTTGCGCCCCAAAAATACATGATCCCTAATTAAAGCATCCCTGTTACCACCAGAACCACCAACCACCATCACCCATACCTATGTACCTGTACCTACATACACTATACCACCCTCCTTTGTTCGCATTCTATTCAAATTAATTAACATCATACCTACCGATGAGACCTGAAACTGTAGCATCCTCTCCCTTTAATACCTATTGCTGAACCTACTTATAACCTTCGATTTGTATATATTATTCACTATCTTTATAGCCGTTTGCAAAATAATGTCCTCTGACACTTGCAGATATAGCCTAATTCACACCGTTGTAAAATGAACATGTTTAGCTTTTGGCAATAAGTATATGTCCGATTTAACCTAAATAATATCAATATATACGGTGAAGAAACATGGATGAAAGCAGGATAGGCTACTTAGGTTCGAGCGGAAGATTCTTAGGAGGATCTTGGGTCCTGTTCAGGAGGCACCGGGACTATTTAGAATTAGACGGAACGATGAGATTTACTCATTATATAAGAGCGTGAACGTAGTGCAGTTCATTAGGGCTTTAACATTAGGTTGGGTTAAAGAACAGGAGGGATAGTATCTGAAATACTATCCAGCAAGCCTGTGGGTAAGAGAAGGCAAGGTAGACCTAGGCTAAGGTGGGCGGACGAATTTTATAAGGTAGTTAGGAGTTTAGGAATTAATAACTGGAGGAGCATTAAGTGGAAGATGCTGGTGCAGGAAGCCTTGGTTCATCACTGAACTGGAGTGCTTATGATGATGATGA